>JAQQSY010003907.1:0-12655 GCA_028646535.1 Procyon lotor
TTTTTTTTTTTTTTTTAAGATTTTATTTATTTATTTGACAGAGAGCGAGAGAGGGAACACAAGCAGGAAGAGTGGGAGAGGGAGAAGCAGGCTTCCCCGAGGAGCAGGGAGCCCAATGCGGGGCTCGATCCCAGGGTCCTGGGATCATGACCTGAGCCAAAGGCAGATGCTTAACCACTGATTCACCCAGGTGCCCTATAGATGCACACATCGTATTTGCTTCGTTAGATGAATATTTAATGTGTAAACCTCTTACACATTAGTTCAAGATTTCGAACATTTCCATTGCTTCAGAACATTCCCTCATGCCTCCTCACAGGGGTAATTACTATTCTGATGCCTGTCACCATAAATAAGTTCTGCCACTTCTGGAACTTTATATAAATGGAATGGCCCAGTACAGACCCTCTGGTGTGTTTTCTCACTCAGGTAATGGGCGTGTGTGTGGTAACACATGCTTGCGTACTCTGAGACATGCTTGCCTTTCTTGGTGACACATCGAGTATAAAGCCAGAAATAAACAGCACGCATGGTGAAAGCGTGTGCTGACTCATGGATGTGCTGTAGGTCTCTAATGGCCACATTTGGGGTAAGGCAACATCTCGGGTGAATAGGCTACCTTTCTGTCTGTTTCAGAAAATCATTGAAAATCAAATTGATTTTCGAAATTGAAAATCATTGCCTCAGTGAACTTCAGCGGTTTGTTTAATGACTTCTGTTCTG
Organism: Procyon lotor; assembly: GCA_028646535.1. Lineage (NCBI taxonomy): Eukaryota > Metazoa > Chordata > Mammalia > Carnivora > Procyonidae > Procyon > Procyon lotor. The sequence goes on from JAQQSY010003907.1 coordinate 724, forward strand.
TAATGACATTAGAGGTGCATTTGGAAGCGAAATTAACTCCATTTGGGCTGCACTGGTTGAGTAAGTGCTCTATGCCATTTTACCAGAATGTGGACTGTAGTAGGTTCAAAGGATGGGCCACCTCCTATTTCTCCCATTTCTTTCTCTCTCTCTTTTTTTTTTTTTTTAAAGATTTTATTTATTTATTTGACAGACACACAGACACACACACACACACACACACACACACACACACACATGCAGGGGGAGTGGGAAAGAGAAGAAGCAGGCCTCCCACTGAGCAGGAAGCCCGTCATAGCACTTGATCCCAGGACCCTGGGATCATGACCTGAGCTGAAGGCAGAGGCCCAAATGACTGAGCCACCCAGGCGCCCCTATTTCTCCCATTTCTTTCTAGCACTGTGCTGGGTAGGAACACACCCACAGGAAAATGAGAGTTACTCACTACTGGGCTTGACTTGGGCAGGAAGGATCTTGCTTATCACCTTCCTCTTCTCCGTTTGTTCATTATCATTACCATAAGCGTTGGTAGAGGCAGAGAAGATAAGTACTGCATGTCCCACAGGCCATCTTCTCCTTCGTGTCTTAAAGGCAGTGAAACTAGGTGGTTCACACTCAGGCGTTGCCATTTTCTAGTTGTGTCTCCTTTGGGCAGGTGACTTCTTCATCCTCTCAGCCATACAGTGGGGGCAGGATTAGTACCTACATCACAGGGTTGTTGTGAAGAGTAGATGAGCTGCACATTTATGGAGTTCCCAAGAGAGCAGATCTCCTCCAACCTACACTGGACATATAGTGAGTCAGAAATACCCTTGTGGGGCCGCCTGGGTGGCTCAGTCATTAAGCATCTGCCTTCGGACTCGGGTCATGTTCCTGGGGTTCTGGGATCGAACCCTGCCTCGGGCTCCCTGCTTGGCAGAGGGCCTGCTTCTTCCTCTCCTGCTCCTCCTCCCCCTGTTTGTGCTCCTTCTCTCACTGTCTCTCTCTCTGTCAAATAAATAAATAAAATCTTAAAAAAAAAAAAAGAAATACATTTGTGTTCTGTTAAGCCACTGAGATTGGGGGATAGTTTGTTACATTAGCAGAGTCTAGCCTAACCTGTATACTAACACCTACCTAACATAACATGCCAACCATTCAACTATACTTAATTCAATTCAACCTGACTCCTCTGTAGTTGTATATGAATTATGTAGGATAAAGGCTCTGCAAAGGTAGGGATCTTAGTTTTGTTCACTACTGTATGCCAAGTTTTTGCGACAATGCCTGGGACAAGGTTCAATAAATATTTATGACATGGGTGCATTTTAAAGGATTTGATAAGAATATAGGTGAGGCTTTCAAAGTAAGAATGCTCAGGACCTACAAAGGTCTTAAGACAGCTCAGACGGGTATGGATATCCTATAACCAGAGATTCTGGTTACGTTAGGTGTTGATGAGATGGAATTTTGATTCTTTAGGGTCCTACCCCAAAGTCCTGCTGCAGACATGAAGGAGACAAACTTCAGATGTGCATGAACCACTCTTCATCCTCAATGCTTCTCTTATGTTCTATTTTTTTTTTTTTTCTAAGTAAGCTTCATGCCCAGTGTGGAGCCCAACATGGGGCTTGAACTCACAACTCTGAGATCAGATCAAGACTTGAGCTAAGATCAAGAGGCGGTCACTCAGCTGACTGAGCCACCCAGGCATCCCTTGTGTTTTTCTATTTTTAAAATTCCTCTGCCTCCTATTGTTCTCTGTAGAGGACAGAGCTGAATGCATCTCTTTCTTTTTTTCTTTTTTTTTTTTTTTAAGATTTTATTTATTTATTTGACCGAGAGAGATCATAAGTAGGCAGAGAGGCAGGCAGAGAGAGAGGAGGAAGCAGGCTCCCTGCTGAGCAGAGAGCCCAATGCGGGGCTCGATCCCAGGACCCTGAGCTGAAGGCAGAGGCTTTAACCCACTGAGCCACCCATGTGCCCCTGAATGCATCTCTTTCTATAACATAATTTAAAAATTGTATCAGAGCAAAGTCAGAAAATGTGATGGGAAGCCTGCTAGCCTATACTTTTAAAAAAAAAATTGTAGTTTTAATTGTGAGGTGTTGTGTTGTTTTTAAACATAGAAATTTCCAGCTTTAAAACCATCACAGTAAGATGACATTAGTAATTATACTGACAGCTTCAGATGTTAGCATGAACTCAATATCAAAATAAATCAGACCATGGATAATGGGAATCAAAGAAGATAGATGGTATGACTAAAGAGGTGAATCTATTTTGGCTCTTCTTTCTTTGAGTTAGTTTTCACTTTGAAATTGTGAGCCTACCTTGCTCTTCTGATATAAGGAAAAAATAAGATGGACCAAGGGAAAGGCATTTACGGACTTTCGAAAAACCAATGAGAAGAACAGATCTGGAGAAAATTTTAGTTTCTACCCCTTATTCTTATAACAAAGACAAAATGATATAATCATATTCAAATACTAACAAAATTTTTTAGTATCTCTTCATATTTTGTTGGCCATTTGCTTTTTTTGTTTGTTCATTTTGGTGAACTGAGAATATATACTCTTTTTTTCATTAGACTGTTCATCTTTGAGACAATTTTTTTTTGAAAAGGTGAAGGATTAAACATAAAGTTTGTGTCCAGAGAGACAGGACCTGCTGGAATCTTGGGAGGATTTGACAATCCTAGGCTGTCCGTTGCAGGATTCAGGGTAGACATAGCCTGATCAGTGACAGCACGCTTGCTAGTCCTTCCGGTCTTGGCAGTTGTGACGTGGGGCACCCAGCCTTGGACTTGGCAGGCAAGAACTGACCTTCTCATGTCCAGAGGGATGCCAAGCACCACGAGGAAAAGCCAGACTCAGGGACAAGTTGCATGAGCAGTGCAGTCCCTGGAAGAATGCTGGCTGTTTCAGGAAGCCCATGGGACGTGTCTTGCCTGTACAGACTCACTGGCATCACATAGAGAGATGGGACCCTCCTGCAAATGCCCCTTCATCTGGGACACCTGCCTCTAGGCCATTCCTTTAACCTGGAGACTGGATCCAGCAGGTGGACCAGAGTGAGCACTAAGAGCAGGTGTGGACATGTCTCTGCGCCAAGAGAGCCATCAGTACTCATGGGAAAACTGTCACACCTGTTTCACCTGCACAAGAAATGGCTAAGGGCAGGGAGTGAACTGCAGGATGCACTAGTGCCCTGTGGGGACTGCCTGCCTCCCTTTCGATTTCTACTTTCCCATACCTGCCACTCTGTGCAACGAAGGGGAGTGGTTGCCGCATCCAGATGTGGTCTGAGCTGGCCCAGGGAAAGAGGGAGGTTCTATGCTGTGACATTGCACTGAGGCTGTGCCTTGTAGGGCTGGCCTCTCTGGCTTATTCTGCCCTGAGGCTGCTCAGCTAGCTAGTTCTCCCTTCTGATGCAGGGACATACCAGGTCACGCACCTCCCCAGCTCCCAGACCTTCATTTCCTGCTTGGTCGGTGGGGTTTCTGGCAGACACTCCTGCTGCCATTACAGAGGTCAGGCAAAGGGTATGTGATGGAAAGTAAATCTCCCTCCAACAACACGCTGTATTTTATTTTATTTTACTTTATTTTATTTTATTTATTTTATATTTATGTATTTTTAAAAAAGATTTTATTTGTTCATCAGAGAGAGAGAAAGCACAAGCAGGGGGAGCAGCAGGTAGAGGGAGAAGCAGGCCCCCCACTGAGCAAGGAATCTAAAGTGGGACTTGATCCCAGGACTCTGGGATCATGACCTGAGCTGAAGGCAGATGCTCAACGACTGAGCCACCCAGGCACTCCAACATGCTATATTTTAATGGGAATGGGAATGTTACGTATAATATTCTTCTGAAAATTTTTCAGATTTTGGAAGGAATTTAATATTTCTACCTCCTTTTTGACTGTTAATATTTAAAGTTTCTTTCTTAGCATACTAATTTCTTCTACAGAATTACTCAACATTCAGTTGCTGGTGGCCATTTCTCACCAAAATGGTGCCTTGCACCTTTTCTTTTCAGGGTCCCTTGAGCCAGGATATCTGAGCATCAGGTTAGAACCCTGTCTACTAAATGTCACCTTCCTATGAGTTTTGGTTCTCATCTTCCTGCCCTGTGCCCTGATCCATGCTCCTTAAATTCTTCTGATTTGGTGTCATTGTTCCTTTGGTTTTGTTTTTTAAAGGCTTATTTGTTTATTTATTTTAATGAGAGAGAGAGAGAGTGTGTGTGTGTGTGTGCGTGCGCGCACGCATGAGCTGGGGGAGGGGCAGAGGGAGGAGAGGGGAAGCAGACTCCCTGTTGAGCTCAGAGCCTGAAGCCTGAAGCCCTCTCATTCTCAAGACTGTGAGATCATGACTTGAGCTGAAACTAAGAGTCCCATGCCTAACCAACTGAGCCACCGAGGCACCCCTATTTCTGTTGTGGGTGGTGTTTTCTTTTGTTTATTTTTCCCAGAGAGCATGCCCTTGCCTGTTTTACTGTTTTTATTTGGGTTTGGAGAAAAGTTATTTGTTTAAATAAAAAAATTGGAGTAAACTGTGATGTCTATTTAGGAAGGAAACTGCCCGAGAGCGCTGAGAAATTCAAGGGAAACTGGCTAATAGGGAACCACATTTCTCCCCAAAGGTATGACATGGGCTTGACTGGGGGTCATAAGGGAGTGCTTGGGGATGTTTTGCAGAGAGTCTTGTCTGAAGAAGAAGGGAGGCCCTCTGTCTAAAAAGGATCAGGCTGGTTCGCTTAGTTTCTTCTGACCAAACCCTTCATGGCTTCACTGCCGGAGATTATAGATGGGTGTTCGGAAACTCTCCTACAAACAGTCTAGACTCTGGGAGTCTGGTTTGGATGATTCATTAGATACCTGGTGATGACTGAAGACCTCAGCTCCAGGTTGAATGATAAATCTGAACCGATAGCCAAGACTGTGTAGAGAAAAGCCACCGACATGCAAGATAGAGTGGGAGAAAACAAGAAACAATAGCAATAACAAAACAAACCAGAAAAAAAGGAACTCAGAGAAAATGAAGACAATGCAAATATCAGAAGAAAATATAAAAGAACAACCAGTCGGTTTCTCAGACAGACTTGGAAGTACTGGAGCCATTAAGCAAGAAAGGAGGCTATGGAACGGGAATTATCAGAGTATATGAAACCCTCTGATGGGCATTTGCAAAATGATAGATGAAGTGAGGAATTCAATCAATGGTCTGGAAGATAAAGATGGAAAAATATATTAGGAAGTATTATAAAAAAACATAAAGATATGGGAAGTAGGAGAGAAATGGTAAGAAAATTAGAGCTCCAAACCTAAAAGTATACCACCCAGTAAGAAGTTCTAGAAATAGAGCAGAGAAAATGAAAAGGAAGAGATGATCAGAGAAGTACTACAAGAAAAATCCTCAGAACTGGAAAAAAAAAATGTCTCGATTGAAAGTGCTAAGTTGAGTGCCTAGCACCATGGGTGAGACAAGAAGCAAGCAAGGCATGTGAGTCATTGTGAATTTTCCAAACATCAGTGATGGAGAGAAGACTGGGGAGAAAGAGAACAGCTTACTTATATAGGAATGGAAATTAGATTGGCACCAGACTTGTCTTTTCACTGAGGGATAGCTGACATATAGCATTATATTAGTTTCAGCTGTACGACATTCGATCTTTGTATATATTGCAAAACTTTTGGCCACTACAAGAAGCCTAGTTAACATCCAACACCCCACATAATTAGATATTTATTTCTTGTGATGAGACGTTTTAAGATTTCTTCTCTTGGTAACTTTCAAATAAGCAATATTAAGTATAGTTTATTAACTATAGTATCTCACCAGAGTTTTTAATAATAATGCTGCGTATTAGAAGATGGTGAAATTATGCATTAAGATTCTCTTCCAAGACCGAATAAAATGAGGATGATGGTAATAAATGATAATTCCAACCTAAAGATGATAGCTAAGGGGCACCTGAGTGGCTCAGTCAGTTGAGCATCTGCCTTCAGCTCAGGTCGTGGTCTTGGAGTCCTGGGATCGAGCCCCACATCCCTCTCCCTCTCCCTCTGTCACTCTCCCTGCTTGCGCTTTCTCTCTCTCAAATAAAAAAAAAAAGATGATAGCTAATATTTGACTATTTACCAAGTGTCAGGTATTAGACTAAACTCTTCACATTCATCTTCTCATTAAATACAACGAAGGTTTAAGATACCGTACATTATTATTCCCATTTTAGATATGAAGAAATTGAGGTCAATGAGATTAAGTAGTTTGTCACCGGTCATGTAGAAAGCAAGCTTTGGAGGCAAAATGAGTTCGCAAAAAATTCTGAAAATCATGCAGGAAGATGTCGTATCCTGCATACAGGGCTAGAGGGTAAACATACAGAAGGGAAGAACTTTACAAAGACTGCTACATTTAAGAGGTGACAAAAATATCAGTCAGAGGTGGGAATGGAAAAAAAGTCATATAAAATATATGTCAAATAAAAATATATATTTTATATATATTATATATATTATTATTATATTTTATATATATTATTATATTATATATAATATATATAATAATTATATATAATAATTTTTATAATTTATATATAATATATATAATAATTATATATTATATATAAAATAAGTCATATTTATATGACTTTTATATATAAAAGTCATATAAAATATAAGTCAAATAAAAATATATATATATATAAAAGTCATATATATATATATATATAAAACTTCTTACTGGTTCTGTCTTACCCCTATGGTACTAGATTAGCCTGATTGTGGTGTCTGACATTAGGGAACATATCTCACTCTACATCCACTGTGACACTGGGCACATAAACAAATCCTTGTTTGGATTTCACTGGTGAAGCCATCGGTGTTCTGATGTGAGCAGGTGAATTTACACCTTGAACCCCGCTTTTCTTGTGAGGCAGAGGAGAGAGTTCAGGGAAAAACATTCATTCAGGGTGCTCCTGCAGCCCCCAGAAGAGGCAGGCAGATCCCTGGAGGAAACAGAACTCAATTTACCTTTTTCCAAGTAGGACTGTGTTGGTAACACAGTCTCTGTGAAAAGTGAGTGGGAACAAAGGAGGCTCTTAGTAAAGGAGTGAGTCACCTTGGTGTCCCTGTTGATAACGAGCGGTGATAATCGCAGGAGGGGGAGGATGAAAAAAATTCACGCGGGCAGAAGGGGGGGGCGGTTCACTTGAAAAAAAAAAAACCGCAGAAAATTAAGCAATTAAAACTAGGGAAAAACAGAACACTGGTGAGAGAAGGAAGCAAATCATAGAATTATTTGATTCACCAGTGAACAACACTGATACTGGCTACTTGTTCAACCAAAAAAATGTGATAAAACCATATTGAGAAGATGAAGAAGAGGCAGCAGAGGTCATTCTCCGTAAGAGAACTAAATCCACAAATGGCATAAATGGAAATCAAGAGCATCCAATTTCAAGTATGAGACTAAGTCCAAGAAGAAGCAGTAAAAGGCTTGAAAGCAGGTGCTTCCGAAGAACAGGGGGGATTTTGGAGGGAGGGAGAGGTCAGGGAGAGAACTAGCTTTTCTGCTAGTAATTGTTAAATTATGTGGCCTGCATTATTTTATCAGCATTTTTTATAATAGAAAGTATTTTCACACATTTCAAAATTCAAACGGTATGGTAAATTGTCTGCCTCTTTCCCTGCCCCTTTCCACCTGTTCCCCTGTACATAAGCAACAAATATGTTTGTCCTTAAGTGTTGTTCCAGAATAAATAGCTTATATTGTTGTTATTAAAACAGATATTAATTTAAAAGGAGTTAAGATGGGGCGCCTGGGTGGCTCAGTTGGTTAAGCGTCTGCCTTCGGCTCAGGTCATGATCCCAGGGTCCTGGGATTGAGCTTCCTGCAAGGCAGGGAGCCTGCTTCTCCCTCTGTCTGTTACTCCCTCTGCTTGTGCTCACTTGCTCTTTCTCTCTCTCTCTGACGAATAAATAAAATCTTAAAAAAAAAAATAAAAGGAGTTAAGGCAAAAAGAAAATCTGATGAGGTGTGCACCATAAAATAAATTTAATCGCAATGCCACTTTTGCTGGCACTTCATTCAAGAAGTGACTTTTGCTGCAAATTCATAGAACGTCACCATTCCTTCACAGCATCCATAGTAGTCTACACTGTTGCTTTAATAACAGTTTTTCTGGAAAAAAATAATCGTGTCATTAAATTAAAAATCAACAGATTTACAATAACTGCAACTTCCCTTTTCTTTCTCAGAGGCACGGGCCTTGCTTTTAATTTTCTTGTATTTGCTGCCACTTTTAGAATGGAAGGATGCTGACTTCCAGCCAAATGTTCTGTCCTTGAGCTTGAAAGTGGATCCTTCTCCCAGAGCTAGTGGTGAGTTTAGCTGCTGGTTTACTTAGAAGTCAATTACAGATATTGCTAAAGACAAGATGCGATTTGGGGGCAGCCTAACTTGTTATTAAGCATATTGTGTTTTGTCCAGTGCTTGCTAAACACTTTTCCCCTGGGCCCTGAGGATTCATTCCCAAGCAGAACATCCAGTGAGAAGACAAGCCCGAGGGGAGGGTGGGGTGGGGAGAAAGCACCCCATCCCTAAGGCTGTCTTGTTTAATTGTAGAGGAGGTGAGAGCAGCCCCGTCCTTAGAAGTCCTTATAACTCCATGATCTTCATGTCATTTATCACGTCCCTGACCAAGCAGGCTCCGGAGTGTCTGTTGAAATCTGTCATGCATTCGTTCTAACATCAAATTTTATTCGCTGCCTACCATGTGTCAATGCTGGGCTATGTTCAGGAATTATAGAGCAGGGGAGTGAGGCTGATAGGGGCTCGTTAGCAAGATGCTCTATATTTTGCTGTGATACCAACTAACCAAAGGGCTTGATGGAATCACAGATTTGGTCCCTTAGAAGTTATCCTTCCAGATGGGGCCCAGTGACATTAAGAAACCGGCCAGAATCTCACCGGTATTCGCAGAACTGAGATGAAAACCAGCTTCCAGCCTGGTTGGGGCCATACAGTAGATTAGTATTTTTAAGGTTTTATTTATGTATTTAAGAGATAGAAGAGAGAGCACAAGCAGGGGGAGCAGGAGAGGGAGAAGCAGGCTCCCCCTGAGCAGGGAGCCCGATGCGGGGCTCGATCCCAGGACCCTGAGATCATGATCTGAGCCGATGCTCATCAGACAGCCACCCAGGCGCCCCCATGGAGTAGATTATTAAAGGTGTGAAAGAGGTGAAGACAATGACATTCTGCACCCCTTTTCACAGTAAGTTTCTGGAAACATGACTAAAGGGACACTGACTTTTCGCAGAAGGAACAACTCATTGAGCAGCCCTGCCAAGGAGAAAGGAACTGTCCCCAAGGATGGGGAACCTCCTGGACCCTCCAGGCCACCCGTGTAAGCCGGCCTGCCGGGGAGGCCAGGACACTAAAAAAACCTCAGGAAGTGACGGTCGGACAGTAGAAACCCTGAGGGCAAAAATCAGGGAGTGCAACCAATCAGAAATAAAGGGAAAAGACCCTCATGAACCCCACAGACAAGGTGGAAAAAAGAAGGGACGGTCTGTGGAAAGAAGGGACAAAGGGACCGGAGGCCCGACATTTGCTGTGCCCTTGGAAGGACGGTCACAGGGACCGCTGTGTCACAGGTTTCTAAGAGAATGGGAAGGATCGTCCCAGAGGGAAAGTGTGTATGTGATACACTCCAGACAAGGTCTTCCCTAGCTTGTCAAGAGCTTCTGAGCTACAGAGAGTCAAGCAAGCAGACATCTTTCACAAGGAAACGGTAGCTGATCGGCACTTTGGAAAAGAGAGAGAAATAAAATACGTCTCGCACCATTTCCGGAAGAATTAAGAGCCCGAAACAGGAAAACATGAGTTAACAGTAGAGCACGTTCATTAGTTCCGGACTGATGCTGATTCAGTCTCAGGAGGTAGGGGGATGAAGCAAAACAACAACCGGAAGAGGAGGAAATAGGAAGGAAGGAAGGAAGGGGGAGCGGTGGGGGGAAGAGGTTTTCAACAGGAATAAACAGAAGGGCAGAGGGCAGAGACACAGTGGGAAAGGAAAGGAAAGGTGGAAAGCAGAGTGAGATTTCAAAATTTTCTCCATGTCGTCCACTCACCCTCCTGCTCCCATGCGGGGTCCCTGGTCCACGGGGACCCAAGCAGGTGAAACGAGCCCTCCCCCCAGTGTCCTTCCCCACCCCCAAGAGATCATAAAAATCTCTATTTTCTTTAGCCAGTGCCCACCTCCCCCGACTTCAGCTGCACTTTTCTTCAAGCTCTTGGACCTAAAGAATATATCATAACTACGTACCCTTCATACGCTTTTCAGTTAACATCTACTTCTTTTCATTTTAAGATTAGATGAAGCATAGACTCCTGTGAAGGATAGAATCTCCGGTGTATACATTTAATATATGAATCTTTTTTTTTTGGTCCAATATATTTTTTGTCCAAACATTGTAGTTGCAGATTCAGCCTATTCGATTCATGGAAATGCCTGCGTACAGTCTCGTCCTGAGGATCAAACCCAACCACCAGACCTGGCTTACGTTTTCTCAGAAGTTGCTGCACTTAAAATTCAAATAAAAATGTTATACCTGCTCCTTTACAACCACATCACTGTGTAGAAAAAGTGAGATCAGAGCATCCCCCAGGAGCGGCGTGTCCAGTTTTTGGATGCCCCAGAGGTATTTGTGCCCTAGCACAATTCCCTTTGGAAGCTTTTGGAGATGTGAGGTAATCTTTGTCTACAGTAGAAGGAGGAATGGCAGATGGCAAGCTTCTTCTCGGAGAGATTTGGGTTAGGAAGGAGTTCATTAAGAAGTGGAGGATCTGGGGGCGCCTGGGTGGCTCAGTGGGTTAAAGCCTCTGCCTTCGGCTCGGGTCATGATCTCAGGGTCCTGGGATCGAGCCCCGCATCAGGCTCTCTGCTCAGCGGGGAGCCTGCTTCCCCCTCTCTCTCTGCCTGCCTCTCTGCCTACTTGTCATCTCTCTGTCAAATAAATAAATAAAATCTTTAAAAAAACAAAAAGTCGAGGATCTGAAATCCTCTGCTCTCAGAAATCCCTTGGTACCACCTAGGAGCCTGAGTGCCCGGTTTTGATGATGGCCACTCTACCATCTCATCTATCACTTTGCCATGTTGTGTTCCTCTTTGGCCTTGACTCAGTCACCACTGTTCTCAAATTCCTGAAATGATGTGTTGTGTCTCTCGTCTCAACCTCTCTTGGGAATGTTCTCCCCACCTCCTTGGCTCTAACCCCCCCTCTTGGCTACGGGGAGTCCTTCCCTCCACATGACTCTTTGTTCTCTCGCAGTCCTGGATGGGGAACTGATTATTGTTTTTCATTTTCTCCCCACCGTCTCGTGAAAACCTCAGCTGTGTGGCTGACTGTAATGTAATGGGGAACAATCCTTATGTCACCAAATGGTTGTTCACCATCTAGTGAGATGATGACATATTTCCCCATTAATCTCTCACTATACCAAATTATAGTAAAAGAGAGCTTAATGTCGAACCATCTTTCCATTTCTGGAACAAACCCAAAATGTATTATTCTTTTAATTCACTGCTGGACTCAATTTGCTAGTGTTTTATTGGGATATTTTTTTCACCATATTCTTAGGTAGAATTGACCAGTTGCTTTCTTCTCATTTAATAGCTTTGGTGTCAGATTTATGCCACAATCATAAATGAGTTGGGGAGATGTCCACCCTTTTCTTGCTGTAGGACAATTTATGTAACATGGAAATTCTCTTGTCTTGTTTTAATCATTTACCCTAGGAGTCTTCTTTAGATAGATCTATGCCTTTTCTCTTCTGGTTGTTTTCTTTCTCAGACCAATTTTTTAAAAAGATTTTATTTATTTATTTGAGAGAGAGAGAGCACAAGTGGGGTGAGGGTCAGAGGGAGAAGCAGGCTCCCCACTGAG
>JAQQSY010003908.1:0-12655 GCA_028646535.1 Procyon lotor
GATTAAATCGCTTCCCTGCCCTTACTGAGGTAGCACTGACTTCCCCTAAGCCTCACACATTTGCAATGTGCGTGGCTGCCCCAGGAGGCCAGCGCGGGGTGAGCACGGCCATCCTGTTTGCCCGGTGGGGCTGGGGGTCCCTTGGGAGAGGCCTGTGGGCTCCTCGGCGCGGGGAGAGCTGGGAAGGACGCTTGCACACTTGGAGCAGGAGGCCAGAGCAGAGGACACGGCTGGCCGCCAGGGCCCTGTCCCGGCGGGCTCCCTGGTCCATCGCGTGCAGAGGCGGTGCATGGCGGCTCCGGGCTCCGCAGCCTCCTGTCCCCTCCAAGCACAAGAGAACCCCGAGTGCATCCGGGGGCCTGTGGCAAGTTACCAGTCACCAAGTTACTCATTGTGCAGACACTGGTGTTTTCTCAGTCTTATTAGAGGCATTTTCAATCTGCTTAATTTGGACTAAATTAAACTTGGCATCAGGAAGCCACTTAGTTTCTGCATTTTCTTCTAAAGCCTGAGTTTCAAGTGTGCAGAGAGGGCATTCGGCCTCACCAATGGGAAGATATATGGCTTCATGAAGTTTTTTTGTTTTTGTTAAAAGATTTTATTTATTTATTTGACAGAGAGAGAGATCACAAGTAGGCAGAGAGGCAGGCAGAGAGAGAGGGGGAAGCAGGCTCCCCACTGAGCAGAGAGCCCGAGGCGGGGCTCGATCCCAGGACCCTGAGATCATGACCTGAGCGGAAGGCAGAGGCCCTAACCACTGAGCCCCCCGGGCACCCCCCCCATTCATGCGGTTTTGTGCGGGCCTCTCAACATCCTGCTTGAGGCCAAGTGGAGAAGCCGGCGCTGGTGGTGCCGGCGGACTAGAAGGGCTGGGGTGGGGGAGCCGAATGGTGCCCTGGAGCCCTGAGCCCTGCCCGGCTCCCCTCCCCACGGGCAGCTGGGGCAGGACGCGGGCAGGCTCTCCAGGGCCGCGGGGTGCGGGGGACGCCGTCTCTCCACACAGACCCCCCTGGGGCCTTCCCGCGTGGGGACAGACCGACAGTCCTCTTGTGGCTCCAGACTCCTGGTTCGGGGCTCAGGCCGCCCCCGGCAGCCCACCCGTGTCAGAGGGGGGACTCTGACCCCGGGACCGGCATCGTGCCTGAGCTCCTGTCCCCTGCACTCACGGAGCACGGGCGCTCGTTCGCAAGGGCTCATCCCGAGGGCGCCCCCCACGATGCAGACCGCGTTGGCCTCCCGGCCGCCGCCGACTCAGGCACCTACGGCTCAGCACGCCGTGACCCGGTCCTGAGTCCTCACTCACCCATGGCGCAGGGACGGCGCGTCTCAGAGGCGCTCTGCCAGGGCACCGGCCCCTGCCCCACACAGGACACGAACGTCACCCAAGTCACCACGCCAAGACCACGAGCCTCACAGACAGAGGCCCGGGCACTTGCCCCACTGCCACCCCCCGAGGTGTCACTGCACACAGGAGGCCCGTGCCACCAGGGGATTGTCCCCCTAGGCGGGGACTGCGAGTCGTGTCCCAGGCTGTCCTGCGGCAGGACGCCATCCCTTTAAGACGAGGACCAGAGGGTGCTACCCACCAGGACACGGAGGTGCGTGACTTCCCTCGCGATGCCACGTCTCAGCGGCGGGCCCCTCACGCGTGTGCCCCCTGGAATGAGGACAGTGACGCCCAGAGAAACTGTTTTTTGCTATTTCTGAGCCGGCCTGCAGCTGGTGTGGCCCTCGGTGCCACTGTGAGGTCCCTAAGTCGCCGCCACGGCAATGCCCGTGTGCCAGGGGTGTGACTCGAGACCCTGCCCTCACCCGGGCAAGATGCGGAGCCAGGCTGTGTCCCCATGCTCTCGGGCTTGCTGGGGGCTGCCCCCTGTCCCCGCGCTCATGCGGATGAGAAGCCCACACGCCATTCCCTAAAACCATCGTGCCCGGGTCGGGGCCAGCTCCGTGTCCACGTGTGGCCACCAGGACACGGGAAGGCGGCCCTGGGTCTGCATGGGGCTCTCCAGGCTCACACTCCATCCGGGCGGCTCCCCAGACCTGGGGATCTTGAGGGGACACGTTTGGTCGGGGGGGGGGTGACCAATGTGTGCAAACTGTGTGGTGTCAGTGTCCTGAGGACCCACTGTCCCCCGGGCACCCTTGGGGCCTTCCACACACAGGGACCGCTGTGGGCTGCCTCCCGGTCACCCCCTCCCGGTGGGTGCTCTCTGCTCTGATTACCCACCTCGCAGCCCACGGCCGGGGCCCCGCACAGCCTGGGCGGGGGCGACGCGGACGTACCCTGCCTCCGGGTGCCATCTGCTCCTGGGGGCGCCGGCCTCTGTCTTCTCTGTTCTGTGGCCGGGGACCAGCCCTGCAGACGGGGGGCCTACCAGGACTCACGCCCTCCAGCTGCCAGGGCTTCACGGATGGAAGTTCTTCCTGGGGTCCAACCACATCCCTGTGGCCGCACGAGGCGTGGCCTCATGCTCTCCATCCAGCCCCTGCAGCCCTCGGGTGGCTCCCTTCTCCAGGGCCCCCGGGGCAGGGAGGGTTACAGTAGGCGAGGGCCTCTGGGCCGGCCGCGGGGTGGGACGCGGGGCCTCAGCGGGCAGCTTCTGGGGGAGGATGGGCTGGGATGAAGCCTGCGGGGTGTGAGTGCCTGTGGCGTGTGCTGCGTGTCCTCGTGGGGCTCTCACCCGGCCCTGTCCCCGGCCCTGTCCCCCCACCGTCCGGGCACGCTATCCCTGCGCACGTAGAGCTGGCCTCCGTCTGAGCCAGAGTCCCTCCTCCCTGACCTGCAGGCAGTAGAACATTCTTTGATCTTGGATCCAACAGGCAAAGTTATAAGCCAAAGGCGCCTGTTTGATAATAAATCATGGCATAAAATCTTCTGCTTTCGCAAGGTGAGAAGGAGGCCCTGGCAGGGTCAGCGGTCCCCGGGAGGAACGGACGTCCTCAGAGCTGGGACCCCTGTGCACAGCTTCTGGCTGCCGGCGACACCCAGGCCAGAGGCCCGGTAGCAATCTCCTCCCCACCCTTAGCGTGAGGGTCCGGGGGGTGGGGTGGGGGGGTGAGATGGCAGGTCCCCGTGGGCAGCAAGTGGGGATGGGTGCGGCCTGGCTGCAGCCCCCCATGTCTGTGTGTCCCTAACCCTAACCCCCTCCCCGCCGGCTCTGTGCCTGCCTAGGGCCCTGAGCGCTGAGGGCAGAGCTGGGCACCGCGTGGAGCCCCCAGGACATGTCTTTGCAGTCAGGATCTGTGCTGTGAGGGCGCCCCCCAGCGGCTGCCCTGGGGTCCTGGCCCCTGACCGCTGAGCTGACCAGGGTCCCAAGGCGGGCTCCTAGGGGCTCAGGCTGCCCTTGACCATCTTGTCGTGCCCCAGCCAGGCAGGCAGGACTTGGGGGGTTGGGGTGAGGGGCAAGGCTGCTCAGCCCTGAGCCCTGATCCGGTCCCTAGCCCACAGACCTGGCTGTGCCCGCGTTGGCCGGGCCGGCAGGGGCTCCCCTGTAGTGGGAAGCCCCTACGGGTCCCTTATTCAGAGGTGGCCCCGGGGCTTCTTGGAGGACTCAGGGGGTTGGTGAGGTGCTCTTCAGCTAATTGGCAAGCGCCAGCAGTCGGCAGGGCTGGCCACGTCCAGAGGAGGGTGAGCCCCAAGGTGAGCTTTGGGGCGGGGGCCCCCACAGGGCAGGTGCGAGCGGCTGCAGCAGACCACATGGTGAACAGTGGCGGCTCCTGGGGCAGCTCCGCGGCTCGGACAGCTTGACGGTCACTGGTCAGACCTGCCGGGCATCCGGAGGCCTCGGGCTGCCTGGGGTCAGTGTGGCGACCCTCTGCCCTGGGGAGCTAGACGGGGCCATGCGGCATCACCCACGCTCTCCTCGGAGGGTGGGCATGTGCCTCACATCTGCACACACATGCACACACATGCACACACATGCACACGCAACACACGCACCCACACCACACACACAGTGCACACGCACACACATCACACATGCACACACAGATAGCACACACATGCACACGCAACACACACCCCCACACCATAACACACAGTGCACACGCACACACATCACACATGCGCACACACCACACACGTTACACACGTGCACACAGCACACCCGGGCACACACAACACGCTTGGGCACACACATGCACAACACACATGCACAACACACGTGTGCACACATACACGCAGACAACACATGCACAGAGACAATGCACACGTACAATGCACACAGACAGCACACCTGTGTACACACTGTGTGCACACACCACATAGTGTACATATGCACATACCACAGTGTATACATGCACACACCACAGGACACACCACGCACGTGTGCACACATAACACAATGCACACAATATGTGTGTACAATGCACACAGATAACACACAATACATGTGTACACATGCACACGCCATACGCATGCACACACAACAGCACATACATACCACACAGTGCACACATGCACACACAGAAGGTAACACACATGTGCACACATGCACACACAGACAACACACACGTGCACACGCACACGCACGTGCCAGGGAAGGAGCGGACACGCTGCAAGGCCAGAGATACTGGCTGTGCCTCAGACCTCCAGCCCACATCCCTCCGGAAGTGTGTCCACTGCAGCCGAACTGGGGACCCGATGCCCTGCAAACATGACACGCAATGGCAGTGGGGTCACCACACTGTCCCCAGTGGACTCTGGAGGCCAGATCAATACTGAAACACACGAGGTTTAATACTTGACGCCGAATTTCTTTGGTCTGATGATGAGGTGGCTCTGCTTTGCCGGGCCTGCCAGGGGCGGAGGGACCACGGGGACGGCTGCCCGAGGCCGGAGTGTCGGGGGGCAGCCTCTCCGGGCTCCCTGGCCCCGGCCCGGGCCCGGTGGGCAGGAGCAGGAGCCGCGCGCCGAGGTGGGCCCGGCCCCGTCGAGGACGAGAGACGCACGTGGTGCCATTAACCAGGCTCACAAACGGCAAACGGTGCAAAATACTCTATTTCGTCTGACGGTTCTACAGGCGCACACGGCACGGCGTCGGCGCTCTGGCTCCTACCGGCTACGGGAGCAGGCGGGCAGGCTGCACGGAGACCGCCTGGCGGTCATCGGGCCACCCGTCCGGTTGACCTGTGAGGACACACGGGGTTGGTGGGGGCTCGGGACATTGTCGGGTTTACAAGAATCCCGGGAAGCAAGGCTCCTTGTGCTCAGATACTGAGCGTTGGCCCTGGGACGCCCAATACCTGACCCCCCGCCCCACAAGGCGTGTGTTAGGAAGGGTCTGCACACCCCCCGAGGTCTGCTCCTAGTGAAGGTCCCCCCCAGACAGCGGGCGCACTGAGGAGTCACAGAGATGACATCTGTGCAATGACACAGGTGTTCGAGTGTCTGGAAAACGCCGACCCTGTGTGTGCACGGTGTGGTGAGTTCGTGCACGTGTGTGAGCACGTGTGTGTACACATGTGTGGTGCACGTGCTGTGTGCGTGGAGTGTGGACGATGTGCACACACATGCAAGCACGGAGGTGTACACGCCGTGCACGTGTACATATAGGTGGCACGCACACGCGTGTGTCTGCACGTGCGCCACGGATCTGGGAGGAGGAAGGGAGGAGCGGCTGAGCACAGTCCCGCCCGCGGTGTGTTCTCGGGAGGTCCGGGCTTGGCCTCCATGGGGACCCGTGGACCCCTGCCTCCAGGGAGAGCCCCTTGCACCACACACAGCTGGCTCTGGTGGACAAGTGTCCTCCGAGTGGGGCTTCGTGCTCAGATGCTCCGGAAATGCCAGCCCCCCTCTTCTCAGGCCTGGGAACGCCAGGGCCCCAAGTGACCTTGCTGGGGTGAGGTACGGTCCCGTCACCGGCCGGCTTTGACAGTCAAGTCTGTAGAAGGACATTTGGGCAATTCTGAAGGCCCAGGGCCCCTCAAAGACCCCGGCTGGCCCCCTGGAGGACTGTCACAGGCTGCCTCTTCTTCTCACGTGCTCCTGGACGGAGGTCCCAAGCCCCAGCGTCCGTGAGGCTCTCAGGCCTGTGGGGGCCGCTCCCAGGGCGGCTGCTGGAAGTTGGGGTGGTGACGCGGGCCGGCAGAGGGGCCTGGGGTGACGGCCCAAGTCCAGAGCACCCTGTCCTGACTGGTAGCCTGCCTGTGCCTTGGAATAAAACTTAATGAGACACACACTAGACACTAGAAGAAGTGGGGGGTACCTCCTGCTGTGGCCAGGCTGGTGGGACGCACCCCAGGGCTCTGACGGCCCATGCGGGGCGCGGAGGGTGCTCTGTTCCTGGGCTGCCCGGGGACGGGGTACTGTGGGGTCAGAAAGCTGGTGACCGGGACCCGGACGGCCCGTCCGGCCTCGGGATTAGCGGAAGCAGACGTGTCCCAAAGCATCTTCCCGCTCGGGTCCCTCACAACGAAGGGTCGGTGTGGGTGCTAGCCGCTTCTGAGCGGTGAACCCCGCCGGCCTCCCGTGGCAGGAGCCCGCTCTGCTCCGAAGCTCACCCGTCAGGGCTCGGCGGCGGGAGGCCCGGCTACACGGTGGTCTCATTCTTCCACGGCCCTGTCCGGATGTTGCCGATGCCATTGGCGCTGAAGGACAGGACCTCACGCACGTCTCCCTTGAGCAGCCCGTTCTGGCCGGGTCCGCCGAAGGGCAGGGACTGTGTCCGCCGGAGCATCTCGAAGTGCACGGGCCCGGGTGCCGATTCCCTGCCCGGCCGCAGGGCGCAGCCGAAGAGCCCCGGGCTGGCGTCGCTGTCCTCGGGCTGGCCGACCAAGGGGAAGGGGTCGCCCTGGGCGCAGCAGGCCAGCGCGTGCGCCCCCGGCGGGCCCTCGAGCGAGCTGGGGGGGCTGTCCGTGCGGGAGCTGCGGGGGCTGGCGTCCAGGCTGGACGGGATGTGGTAGGCGTACTCCTGCTCCGCGGCGGCCGCCCGGTGCCGGCCGAAGTAGGGGGCCTCAGTTCTGGCCTGGAGGCCCCGGTGCAGGTGCGGCTCGTGCCCGAAGGCGTCCTCCTCGTGCACGTGGATGTGGGCCGCGTCCTCCAGCAGCTGCTCGCAGTGCGTCTTGGCGCAGCACGGCGTGGCCGGCGGCAGGCAGCTGACGTGGCTCTGGGCGGCCTGCAGGCTGGTCATCTTGCAGGGGCCGGCGGGCGGGTGGCCGAAGCCCCGTGGCTTGCCCGGACACGGCGAGTCCTGCAGGCAGGCCACGGGGCCCAGCGCGTCCCCGTTGGTGTCGAGTGCGGGGCGGGCGGCGGGCGGCGCGGCGTGGGCGGCCCCGCGGCGGGGGCAGCAGGACCGCCAGCAGTGCCACACGTCGTCCCGCTTGGCGCAGTGGTGGATGAGCACGAAGAGCCCCAGCGTCACGCAGAAGGCGCCGTACAGGCAGCTGAAGACCATGTCCAGGAAGTGGCCCTGAGACACGGCCAGCGCCCCGAAGGCCCAGGTGGCCGTGAACAGGAAGAGCGTGGAGGCCGCGGCCCGCAGCTGGGCCTTGAGCGAGTGCTCGTTCTGCAGCAGGGAGGCGGCCAGGCCGTCGCAGGCGGGCAGCGAGCCCGGCCGGGGCCCAGGGTGGCGGCTGACCTCGAGCCCGGCCGGCCGCATCTGCCCCTCCGCCCGCGGCCTCAGCTCGTACCTGCGCTCCGGGTGCCGCCGCAGCTGGACGTAGGTGCCCAGGAAGTAGGCGCAGGTGACCAGGGCGATGAAGGCCGCCGGCCCGTAGAACGCGCCCAGGCTGGGCTCCCAGGCCATCCAGCAGCTGCGGGAGGAGAGGGGTCGGTGAGGGCTCGCCCGGGGGCCGAGCACCTGGCCGTCCTGGGGTCGCGGGAGGCCCTTCTCTGCAGGGCGTGAGCCCAGTCGTGGTGAGGAGACACAGACAGGCCCGCCCGCCCTGCCGCCGCCGGGACAGCGCGGCCGGGAGTCTGGGCTGGGGGGCCGGCTGCCCACCTCCCGGCCCTTTGTCCCTACCTCAATGTCCCCACTGCTGGGGCCCCCGAGGGAGCAGAGCCAGTGTGTCCTGCGGGCTCGGCCTTTTGGGGGCAACCGAGGAGAAGGAGCCTGGGGCGGGGGGCTGGGGGGCCGGAGTGCCGCGGGGGGGCTGTGTGTACTCTGGGTTGGTCCTGGGGTGCAGCCCACAGCGCCCAGGGAGGGGGTCTTGGTGAGAAGGGGGTCTGTTGGGGGGCCGCATGGGGAGCGGAGGGCAGTCCCAGTGGCGCCCCCACAGTGAGGTGGTCCGGGCATGGGGAGACGCAGGGGGCTGGGAAGAGGTCCCCACCCACTGGGGGCCTAGGACTCACTAGGGCACGTCCTCATTCTCTGTGCCGTAATTCCTGATGTTTGTGGCGGCCGTGACCCCGCAGATGATGAAGGGAACCCCTCCGCTGATGAGGTAGAACCTGTGAGGAGAGAAGGCCCACTCGGTGCCTGACAAGTCCTCCGGGGGCCCCAAGGACGGCCTCCAGCGGCTCGGGCAAAGGGGGGACCCCGTGTCCCGACAGCACCAACCTCCCAGTGGGGCCCCTGCCAGAGCCCGGCCTCCTCCTCTTCACCTACCACCCCCCACTCATCTCCCCTCCCTCCCCCACCCATCCCCCACCCATCCCCCACCCCTCCCCTCCCTCCCCCACCCTCCCCTCCTCTCCTGTCCTCCAACCCGCCCCCTCCCCCGCACCCCCTCACACCTCTGTGCACGCCTAGCAGCCTGGCTTCTCAGCTGCTTGGGGCGCATCTGGCCTCTGAACCCCCCAGGACAGGGACCAGTCTGGATGGGAGTTGGGGTTGGGTTGCCCCCACCTCGGGCACGGCCGGACTTTCTTGCCAGCAGGGTCCCAGCCGGCAGTGCCATCCGAGGGCGCTGTAGGGTCTAGGGTCCGACCCCCCGAGGCTGGATCTTGAGCATGTGAGGAGCCCCCGGCCACGGAGCACGCTGGTCCCACTGTGTGAGGTCACGGTGACCGAGCGGCCGGCTTGTGACTGCTCACAGGGAGGGGGTGCCCCCTCCCGGATGCCACGAACACCCCAATGGGCCGATGGCTCTTTGTCCCCGACGAGGGGAATGCCATAGGCTCCAGGTCCTCGGGCAGGAGCAGGGTGACCCCTGGGGCTCTGTGCCTCCCAGAATCCTATATGCAGAGAACACATCCTTCGGAACGGGCCGAATACAGACATTTTCTGACAAAAATAAAACTGAGCAAATTAGTCACCAGCTGACCTCCAAGAGACGCTGAGTTGTCCTTCAGGCTGAAGGGCTGTTGTACCAGGTAGAAGCCCCAAAGAATGGAGACGCCAGAGATGATAACAATTAGGGCAAACAGAACATTTTGTTTTCTCTTAATTAAAAAAATACATATGATTGCTTGAAGGAAGATTTCTAACGCTGCCTGGGAGTTACTAAGACAGCTTTGCTGACGGACGGTGACCTCGACACCAAGACGGTGGGAGCCCGGCCCCTCGGGGGAGCCTTCTGCTCACACTTGACACAAACTAGCGTGACAGTCCGTGCATTTTGATCCCTAAGGCAACACAAAAAATTAATAGGCAAAGGCTAATAGATACATAAAAATGAAATGTAGAAAAGTATTAAAATAATCCCAAAGAAAAAGATAGGACAGGAAAGGAGGAGCAGAAGGAAAAGAAGTAAAGCCAGAAAACAGGTGGATGGGTGGTTAAAACAGACCTAAGTCCATCCGACATCGTGGACCGGAGGCCCCGGTGCGGGCGGAGGGGGCGGGCAGAGGGGGCGCGTGGGCAGCCCGCCACGGAGGAGATGCAGAGAGGCCACGGCGGCCACCCGGACGCCGGGGGACGGACGTCAGGAGACGGAGATGAAGGGGCCCATTTCATGCCCGCGTCCGGCCAGCCCACAGCAGGACAGGTGGCCGCGCGTGCTCGAGGCCGTTTGCGAGGCAAACGAGGACAGAGCCCCAGGGGCCGCAGACAAGGCCAGAGTCGCGGCTGGCCCTCCAGACGCCCTCTCTTGGCGTTTGTTAGGACAACCAGGCCAGAGATCAGCAAAGAAATCGGAGATTTGGGCGCCTGGGGGGCTCAGCCATTAAGTGTCTGCCTTCGGCTCGGGTCCCAGCCCCGCATCGGGCTCCCTCTCCCACTCCCCCTGCCTGTGCTCCTCTCTCACTGTTTCTCTCTCCGTCAAATAAACAAACAAATAAATAAATAATCTTTAAAATAAAAAGGAACCGAAGATTTGAGCCAGAACACGACTCACTTTGCCCCATGCTCTTCCTGGAACATCACGCCCAGTAAGGGAGGACGCTCATTCCGCCGCCTGCTCAGGGCCGGCTCGCCGGGCGGACGACGTGTGCGCCGTGGAATGAGCCGGGGTGGCCTTACCGGGGTTGCGATCACACAGAGTGTCTGGTCTCATCTCCACAGAGTCCAGTTAATCAGTGACAACAAGGTAATTAGGAAAACCACAAACTCTTGGAAGTGAAACGATGCACTTCTAAATAATCCATGGGTCGAAGAAGTCATAAGGGAATTTAGAAAATATTTTAAACAAGATGAGAAAGGAAAATAACATATTTCTGGGATGCAGCTGAAGCAGGCCTTGGAGGGACATTCATGGCCCCAAATGTTTCTGTGGGAAGAGGGGGAGCCTGATGGTCGCGGCCCAGGCTCCGCGCGCCGAGGGAGAAGAGAGCCAAGCAAAAGCAGAGTCCCCAGGCGAAGGGGAGGACGCGCCGGAGAGCAAGCAAGCAGGGCTGACGGCCACCCGCCCAGCGTGGGCTCCCATGGAGAACGGACAGCACTGCACTCACGCCTCGTGGGATCGACCAGAAGAGGGGAGGCAGACGACCGAGCGCGAGGGTTTGTAAACAACCGTTGCCAACACTTTAGCAGCTTAGATGAAATGGATAAATTCCCCGAGAAAATATAAATTCGCAAAATCGAGCCAAGAATCAGGAAATCTGAATACCCTCTATCTGGCCAAATGGTTGATTCCAATATCCACAAACGCTCAACAGAAACTTCCAGGCCCCTCGAGTGTCACTGGGGAATCTGGTCCCACGTCTAAGGAAGAGATGGCCCAAGTCCGTCCCCAACAGGCTTTCCCAGAAAACGGAGGAGGGGCACCTCCGGACTCCGGGCACCTCTGGGCACCTCCGGGCACCTCCGGACTCCGTCTGCGAGGTGGCAGAAGCCGGGGGAAAACCAGTGGAGACGCGCGAAGGCGGTGGGCACAGACCCCCGGCCCCAACAGCGAGTCAGCAGACGGAACTGAGGACCACAGGAGACACATCACGGCAGGATGATGTCACCGCAGAAACGCAAAGTGTGTCACTCATGAGACCCAAGCAGCTCATGCTGGGAACGCAATGAGGAGACTCCATGTGACTGTTTCACAGACGCAGTGAAAGGGCCTGACAGAATCTCACACACATTTGTCACAAGACATCTCAGGAAACCAGGCAGACAGACCCCCCTCGATCCGAGCGGCACCCGCAGCAGAGGCTCTCAGGGCCCACCCCGGGGCGCCGGCTCCGAGCGGGGCTCGCGTCCATGCAGCGGCCCACAGCGGGCGTACGAGGGACAAGGTTTGTGGGGCGGGGGCGGGCGAGCCGGCCCGGTGGCCTGAACCCCGGGGCTCGTTCCCTCTGATGTGTGCAGAGCGGGAGTGGAGGAGCCCTTCAGGGTCCAGCCCAGCACTTCACAAAGCGGGGCGGTGAGCCAAGCCAGAAAGAACTGTGGGGGAAACGTTCCGGATTGCTTGCAAGCAAAATGGCTGGAGGAAAGCGCCACAGGTGACAGGACCAGGACCGGGTCCTGGTCCACGGCCATCTGCGGCCTGGCACCCAACGCGGAGCGGGCTCGAGAGCCCCTCGGGACCTGCAGAAAGCCACTTGGCCCCGAGCCATGCCTCCACCCTCCAGTGAGACGAGGACCCTGGGGTTCCCGTCCCGAGGTCCCTCTAATGCAGCGGGAGGTACGGCAGCGGGGAGCGCGGGAGCCTGTGGCGGGAGCGGCGCGAGGCTTGCTCTGCTCCAGGGGGCCCGCTGCCCGGGCCAGCCCCTCTGGTGCCCCGGGAGGAAATAGGGACCACGTTGCTCAGCTGTCAGCACCTGGGGGCCGCTCGCCCTGGAGACCCCCTGTGGGTGCCCCCGGGCGACACAGGCCCCCGACTCCGGGTCAGTCCCAGGGGCTGGGCACCATTCCCAGGGCACTGACCGGCTGCCAGGGCCCTCGAGCCCCCGGCTCCGGGGACCACGCCCTGCAAACCCTCCTGGCCGCGTATCCTGCAGGGTGAGGGGCCACAGCCCCACTGTCTCCGGCCAGGCCTCTCAAGCCAGGGCTGCCTCTTCCTTGGCCCGGGCTCCCCTTCCTCTCTGCCCGAGCTGGGTCAGCCCCGCGTAGCCACACCCTCTCTGTCGGCAGGGGGCGCTGCAGGCCGGGCGGCCCCCACCGGGGGCCCAGGTTTCAGAACCAGGGCCAAGGTCCTCGCTGTGGCTGCTGGGCATTCAGCATGCGAACAGGCAGGACACCTGTCGGGCTGTCCCATCCCCGGTGCAGACCGCCCTGCCCAGCCTCAGCGTGTCCCGTGGCTGGGGTCCCTTGCGGCCCTGTCACCGGTGACACCAGCCGCACCCTCGCCCCTGGGGGCTCCTGTCGTTCCCTCCTGGGCATCCTGCTCTGTTGTTGTCATC
>JAQQSY010003910.1:0-12654 GCA_028646535.1 Procyon lotor
TTTTTTAAAGATTTTATTTATTTTTTGACAGAGAGAGAGATCACAATTAGGCAGAGAGAGAGGGGGAAGCAGGCTCCCTGCCAAGCAGAGAGCCTGATGCGGGGCTCGATCCCAGGACCCTGAGATCATGACCTGAGCCGAAGGCAGAGGCTTTAACCCACTGAGCCACCCAGGCGCCCCACTCATAATATGTTTTTATAATTGTTTGTATTTCTTTGGTGTTGGTTGTGATTGCTCCTCTTTCATTCATGATTGTATTAGTTTCGGTCTTTTCTCTTTTTGATAAGTCTGGCCAAGGGTTTATCAATTATATTAATTCTTTCAAAGAGCCAACACCTAGTTTCATTGATTTGTTCTACTGTTTTTTTGGTATCTATTTCATTGATTTCTGCTCTGATCTTTATTATTTCTCTTCTTCTGCTGGGTTTAGGCGCCCTTTGCAGTTCTTTCTCCAGCTCCTTTGGGTGTAGGGTTAAGTTGTGTACTTGAGACTTTTCTTATTTCTTGAGAAAGGCTTGTTTTGCTATATACTTTCCTCAGGACTGCCTTTGCTGTGTCCCAAAGATTTTGAACAGTTATGTTTTCATTTTCATTGGTTTCCATGAATTTTTTTAATTCTTCTTTCATTTCCTGGTTAACTCATTCATTCTTCAGTAGGATGCTCTTTATTTTTTTTTATTTTAATTTTATTTATTTTTTTTTCCAGTGTTACAAGATTCATTGTTTTGCACTACACCCAGTGCTCCATGTAGTACGTGCCCTCCTCAATACCCACCACCAGGCTCGCCCAACCCCCACCCCCTCCCCTCCAAAACCCTCAGTTTGTTGCTCATAGTCCACAGTCTCTCATGGTTCATCTCCCCCTCTGGTTTCCCCCCGTTCACCCTTCCCTTCCTTCTCACAATGTCCTCCATGTTTTTCTTTACGCTCAGCACGTAATTGGGACCATAAGGTAATTGGTTCTCTCTGCTTGACTTATTTCACTCCGCATAATCTCTTCCAGTCCCATCCATGTTGATACAAAAGTGGGATATTCATCCTTTCTCATGGAGGCATAATATTCCATCGTGTATATGTACCATATCTTCTTTATCCATTCATCAGTTGAAGGGCAAGTAGAATGCTCTTTAGCCTCCATGTATTTGAGTTCTTTCCAACTTTCCTCTTGTGATTGAGTTCTAGTTTCAGAGCATTGTGGTGTGAAATTATGCAGGGAATGATCTCAATCTTTTGGTACCTGTTGAGACCTGATTTGTGTCCCAGGATGTGATCTATTCTGGAGAACATTCCATGTGCAGTTGAGAAGAATGTGTATTCTGTTGCTTTGGGATGGAATGTTCTGAATATATCTGTGATGTCCTTCTGTCCCAGTGTGTCGTTTAGAGCCTTTATTTCCTTGTTCTTTTGCTTAGATGATCTGTCCATTTCGGTAAGGGAGGTATTAAAGTCCACTATATTGTATTATTGTTGATGTGTTTGACTTTGTTATTAATCGGATTATATAATTAGCTGCTCCCATGTTAGGGGCATAGATATTTACAACTGTTAGGTCTTCTTGTTGGACAGTCCCTTTAAGTATGATATAGTGTCCTTCCTCATCTCATTATAGTCTTTGGCTTAAAATCTAATTTATCTGATAGAAGGATTGCCACCCCAGCTTTCTTTTGATGTCCATTTTAATGGTAAATTGTTTTCCACCCCCACATTTTAAGTCTGCGGATGTCTTTGGTTCTAAAATGTGTTTCTTGTAGATAGCATATTGATGAGTCTTGTTTTTTTTATCCATTCTGATACCCTGTGTCTTTTGATTGGGGGCATTTAACCCATTTACATTCAGGATAACTATTGACAGATAAGAATTTTGTGCCATTGTTTTGCTTATAAGGTGACTGTTAACTGTATATTATCTCTGTTCCTTTCTGGTCTATGTTCCTTTTAGGCTCTCTTTGCTTTAGAGGACCCCTTTCAAGATTTCCTATAATAGGGCTGGTTTGGTGTTTCCAAATTCTTTTAGTTTTTGTTTGTCCTGGAAGCTTTTTATCTCTCCCTCTATTTTCAAGGACAGCCTAGCTGGATGTATTATTCTTGGCTGCACAGTTTTCTTGTTTAGTGCTCTGCATATATCACGCCAGTCCTTTCTGGCCTGCCAGGTCCCTGTGGATAGGTCTACTGCCAATCTAATATTTCTGCCTTGTATGTTACAGGCTTCTTGTCCTAGAAGGGTAACAAGGACCCCAGGAAAATCAGAAGAGAGCCAAAACCAGGGGTTGAAGAGAAAATGGGAGTGGGGGAGTAAAAAGAGAAAAAAAGAATTAAAATGAAATAAAAAAGAGAAAAAGAAAAAAGTGTGTGTGTGTGTGTGTGTGTATTAGACTTGTGAATAATACAGAGCCCCACAACTGATTTTTGGTGTTCTGGGTCTATTAGAAGAAACTATCTCCCAAAATTTTAAAGAAAGAAAAAACTTATAAATATACAAAAATAAAGGTAAACACTATGAAGGGATGGAATATGAGTGTGAAGTTGAAGATTAAAAAATATTCTAAAGGGATTGATAAGAGATGGTTGAAAAAAGAGGGGGGGAAAAAAGAATAAAAGAGGAAAGAATGATCCAGCTGGAGACTAGAACCAAACTGTCTGCTAGATTTAGGTATTTTGATCTATTAGAAGACATTGTATCCCAAATTTTTAAAGAAAAAAAAAAACCTATATATATACAAAAAATAAGGTTAAATACAATGAGGGGATATAATATGAATGTAACAATGAAAATTAGAAAAGATTTTTAGAAAGGTATTGATAATATATTAGTTCAAAAACGCCAAAATAGGAAAGAGGAAAAATAAAAAAATAAAACAAGAAAACTCCAGAACTTAAAAAACTTACTCTGAAATACTAAAGGATCATGGGGAAAAAACCCCATGAATTCTATGTGTTACTTTTTTTCCCTCCTAACTCTGGAGTTCCGCAGTTTTCACTGATTGATAAACTTGGTCTTGGCTGGATATTCTCGCTGATCTTCTGGGGGAGGGGCCTCTTGCTATGATTCTCAAATGTATTTGCCTGAGGTGGAATTGCACCGCCCTTGCCAGGGGATGGGCCAAGCAATTTACTCGGATTTGCTGTCAGGGGTCTTTGTTCCCTGAACACTTTCCATACCACCCTGGAGGCCAGGAATGAAAATGGCGGCCTCCCAGTCTCCGGCCTGGAGGAGCCGAGCACTCAGGGGGCCTGCTCCTCAGTCCGCCCTCAGAAAAAGCAATCAATCCCTCCTGTCTCCCTGGTCTCCAGACATGCTCTGAGCTCAACCGCCTTGTGGCCGAGCGTTTCTGTCTCTGGTGCGTGGCCCTGTCTGGAGTCTCCAAACCCAGCAGATTCCTGCAGTGCCCTCTCGCGCTGCTCTTTCCAGAGGGGGAAGAAGGGATCTCTCTGGAGATGCCCCTCATGGGGTCCCTGCTCAAAGAGCAGTGGCCTGACTGCCTCAGATCACGGTCTAAGGTAAGCCCGAGCTGATAGCCCACTGCATGGCTCTATCTCTGCTGTTGGCTTCCCGGTCCGATACCTGAGGGCTCTGCCATCCTCAGACACCCCCAGTCCCTCCGTGACCCTACGGGTCCTGAAACCACACAGTCCCTGTGAGGGCTAAACCCCCGCTCAGCCTCTGAAGCAATGTCCCTCAGTGGAGCAGACTTTAAAAGTTTTGATTTTGTGCTCAGCTGCTCTGCAGCTGCCAGGAGCCAGCCCCTTCCTGCTCAGCCTATCTTCCTCGCACTTTGGATTCACTTTTCCACACGTCCTAACTTCCAGAAAGTGGTCGATTTTCTCTTCCTGGAATTGCTGTTCTTCCTCTCTTCTATCTCCTGTTGAGCTTGCAGATGTTTAAGATTTTTTTTTTTTTAAATTTATTTGACAGAGAGAAACACAGCGAGAGAGGGAACACAAGCAGAGGGAATGGTAGCGGGAGAAGCAGGCTTCCTGCAGAGCAGAGAGCCCGATGCGGGGCTCGATCCCAGGCCCCTGGGATCTGACCTGGGCCGAAGGCAGACACTTAACGACTGAACTACCCAGGCCCCCCGAGCTTGCAGATGTTTAGAATGGTTTGATAATTATCCAGCTGAACTTCTGGGATCCAACACTATCTCAACCTCCTACTCCTCCGCCATTTTGCTCCTCCCCCTCCTTTTTTCTTCTAATAGTTTTATAGTATTAGCTGTAACATTTAAGTCTCTAATTCATTTTGAGTTAATTTTTCTGTGTGGCATGAGGAAGGGGTTTAAATTCATTATTCTGTATGTGGATAAAAAGTTGTCTCAGTACCATTTGTTGAAAAAGCTGTACTATATCTTATCAGAACCTATTTCAGGTTTAGGTTAACTTGATTTTAGTGAGAAATAGATGCATTACTCCTATATAGCTCTATCTCTTCCTCCTTTTTGTACTGCTACTGTTCTATAATTACACTTATATGTTATAAGCCTAGTAATACAGTTTATAATTTTTTTTGGTAATTTTATGTATTAAGCTAAGAAAAGCAAGTATATATAGAGTTTGTCATATTAACCTTCTTATTTACCATTTCTCAAATCTTTTCACTTGCTCCTTTGGATTGGAGTTACCATCTGGTGTCATTTGCTTTCTCCAGTACAATCTTGTTCCTATCTCCTTTGTATTGTTAATGTTGAAAATATTATATTTCTGTATTTTATAGTCTCAATGGTATTATTTTAAGATGTTATGCAGTTGCTTTTTCTTTTTTTAACTGCCATTTTTTTAAATAGTTAAAGTCAAAGAAATAGTGTTTTTCTATTTTTGAAAATTACATAATTTTGTGTGTGTGTGTGTGTGTGTGTTTGAATTCCCTTCTGGGTAGCTTGCTTACAGCTTGAACTTCCTTCAGTGTTCTTATAAGGTAGGTCTGCTAGCAGTGAAATCTGTTTTTGTTTTCTGAGAATGTTTCTATTTTATTTTCAGTTTTGAAAGACAGTTTCTACTGAATTCTTAGCTGACAGTGTTTTTCTTTCAGCAATTTGAACATACCATCCTTCTTGTCTCTTGTTTAACAGTTGTTAATCTTATTAACATTCCCTTGTACTTGGCAATGGTGTATGTTTTTTCTTGTGCTGCTGCCAACATTTTCTCTTTGTCTTTTACCATTCTTACTATGAAATTTCTTTGTATTTATCTTACTTGGAATTTGTTGACTTTCTTGGATGTATAGATTGTTTTCTGTCAAATTTGGAAAGTTTCTAGCCATTATTTCTTCAAATATTTTTTCTTCTTTCTCTTTTTTTCTCTCCTTCTGATGCTCCTGTTAGACATATGTTTGTGTGCTTAATGGTGTCACACATTTCTTTGAGGCTCTGATCATTTTTCTTTATTCTTTTGCTGGTCTTTGGATTGCATACTCTTTTTCAGTCTATCAATAAGTTTGCTGATTTCTCTTTTGCAAGTTCAGATCTATTGTGGGGTCCCCATAGTGAATTTTTCATTTCATTTATAGTACTTTTTTAAAAATAAATATTTTTAAAGATTTTATTTATTTGTCAGAAAGATTACAAGTAGGTAGAGAGACAGGCAGAGAGAGAGGAGGAAGGAGGCTCCCTGCTGAACAGAGAGCCCAATGTGAGGCTTGATCCCACAACCCTGAGATCATGACCTGTGCCAAAGGCAGGGGCTCAACTCACTGAGTCACCCAGGTGCCCCCCCTTTTTTATTAGGTTTTATGTCCAACATGGGACTTGAACTCAAGACCCCAATATCAAGAGTTGCATGCCCTACTGGCTAAGCCAGCCAGGCATGCCTATAGTACTTTTTACTCTAGGATTTCCATTTGCTTCTTTTTTAACTTTTATGTCCTAATAGGTATTTTATATTTGATGAGACATTGTCATCATAGCTTCCTGTGACTTTAAAAAGGGCTTCCTTTAGGGGTGCCTGGGTGGCTCAGTTGTTGGGCCTTCAGCTCAGGTCATGATCCCAGGGTCCTGGGATCAGGTCCCGCAGTGGGCTTCTTGCTCAATGGGAAGCCTGCTTCTCCCTCCACCCTTCCCCCTAGCTTGTGTTCCCTCTCTTTCTATGTGTCTCTCTCTCAAATACATAAATAAAATCTTTTTTTAATATTTTATTTATTTATTTGACAGAGATCACAAGCAGGCAGAGAGGCAGGCAGAGGGAAAGGGGGAAGCAGGCTCCCTGCTAAGCAGAGAGCCCAATGTGGGGCTCAATCCCAGGACCCTGAGATCATGACCTGAGATGAAGGCAGAGGCTCTAACCCACTGAGCTGCCCAGGCACCCTAGATAAATAAAAATCTTGAAAGAAGGAAAGGAAAGGAAAGGAAAGAAAAGGAAGAGAAAGAGAGAAATAAAACTGCCCTTTAAAAAAAAATGGCTTCCTTTATTCTGTAAACATACTTATAACAGCTGTTTAGAAGTTTTCTAAAGTCCGTGTTTGAGTTTCTGACCCTAGGAGGGTTCTTCATGGCCATCTCTTTCCTTGCTTTTCCCATGTGAAGTGCTAGCTTAGGGTTTATCTTTTTATTTTAATTAGGAGGACCCACCAGCTTCCTCTTATTGCTTACCACCAAATTCTCCACTATTTTTGAGAGTGGCCCTCCAGTCTCCTTTTTTGTATTGATAAAGTTTCACATGTATTTTCAAAGGTTCTGATTTGACAGAAGCCAGGGTTGTCACTTAAAGAGACAAAAAGAACCCCAAAGAAGGCTTCAGTGAGTAGTGTTTTAGGTGAAAACAAAATAGGAGGTAATAAAGCACAGGACTTGAGTGAGAGTAGCAAAGGGTTTAGTTCTGTTGACTGGCTTTTGGAAAGTTTTGAGCAGTAGATCTAATAATGCCGGAAAGGTAGAGAATAAATCCAGCCAGAGTTTATAATCTCTCCTGTATGCCAGAAGTAGGCAAGCTATGGCCTGTGGGCCAAATCCAGCCTGTGACCTGTATATAAGGGCTAGGCATAAAGAGTGGTTTTTATGTATTTGAAGGGATGTTTAAAAAAACTTATGCAACAGAGACCGTATGTAGTCTACAAAGTTGAAAGTATCACTAAGAATTTTTAAATTTTTTAATGTATTTATATATGTATGTATGTATGTATGTATTTTTGAGAGCAATAAAAGCCATGAGCAGGAGGAGGGGCAGAGGGAGAGGGAGAGAGAGAGAATGTCAAGCAGGCTCCACACCCAGCGTGTAGCCCAACATGGAGTTCCATCTCATTACTCTGAAATCATGACCTGAACCAAAACCAAAATTGAGTTCTCGTTTCAGAGCATTGTGGTCTGAAAATATGTAGGAGTGAACCCAATATCTTGGTACTGGTTAAGAACTGATTTGTGACCCAGGATGTGATCTATTCTGGAGAATGTTCCATGTGCACTAAAGAAGAATGTGTATAATCTTGCTCTGGGATGGAATGTTCTAAATATATCTGTGATATTCATCTTGTTCAGTTTGTCATTTAAAGACTTTACTTCCTTGTTGATCTTTTGCTTTGATGATCTGTCCATTTCAGTAAGATGGGGAGTGTTAAAGTCCCCTACTGTTATTATTGTCAATGTGTTTCTTTGACTTTGTTATTAATTGCTTTATATAATTGGCTGCTCCCATATTAGGGGCATAGATATTTACAATTGTTAGATCTTGTTGGACAGACCCTTTAAGTATGATATAGTGTCCTTCCTCATCTCTTATTATAGTTTTTGGCTTAAAATCTAATTTATCTGATAGAAGGATTGCCACTCTCACTTTCTTTTGATGTCCATTAGTATGGTAAGTTGTTTTCCACCCCCCTCACTTTAAATCTGGAGGAGTCTTTGGGTCTGAAATGAGTTTCTTACAAATAGCATACCGATGGGTCTTGTTTTTTAATCCATTCAGATATCCATATCTTTTGATTGGGGCATTTCGCCTCTTTACATCCAGAGTAACTATTGACATATGAATTTTGTGCCATTGTATTGCCTGTAAGGTGGCTGTTACTATATATCATCTCTGTTCCTTTCTGGTCTGTTACTTTTAGGCTCTCTTTGTTTAGATGACCCCTTTCAGTATTTCTTGTAGGGCTGGCTTGGTGTTTGCAAATTCTTTTTATTTTTTGTTTGTCCTGGAAGCTTTTTATCTCTCCTATTTTCAATGACAGCCTAGCTGGATCTGGTATTCTTTGCTGCATATTTTTCTTATTTAGTGCTCTGAATATATCATGCCAGTCCTTTCTGGCCTGCCAGGTCTCTGTGGATGGGTCTGTTTCAATCTAATATTTCTACTGTTGTATGCTACAGACATCTTGTCCTGTGCTGCTTTCAGGATTTTCTCTTTGTCACTGAGACTTGTAAGATTTACTATTAGATGATGGGATGTGGACCTATTTTTATTGACTTTTTTTTTTTTGAGGCGGGGTTGTGCCTCTTGGGTTTTGATGCTTGTTCCCCTCGCCAAATTAGGGGGATTCTCTGCTATAACTTGATCTAATATACCTTCTACCCTTCTCTCTCTTTCTTCTTCTGGGATCTCAATTATTCTAATACTGTTTCATCTTATGGTATCACTTTTCTCTCATTCTCCCCTCACAGTCCAGTAGTTGTTTGTCTCTCTTTTGCTCAGCATCTTTATTCTCTATCATTTGGTCTTCTGTGTCACTAATTCTCTCTTCTGTCTCATCCTAGAGTAAGAGCCTCCATTTTTTTATTGTACCTCATTTTTTTTATAATACCTCATTAACAGCTTTTTTAATTTCAACTTGGTTAGATTTTAGTTCTTTTATTTCTCTAGAAAGGGATTTTATGTCTCCAGAAAGGGATTCTCTAGTATCTTTCATGCTTTTTTAAAGCCCAGCTAGCACCTTGATAATCATCATTCTGAACTCCAGTTCTGACATCTTAATAATGTCTATATTGATTAGGTCCCTTGCTGTAGATACTGCCTCTTGTTCTTTTTTTTTTTCTTTTTTTTTTTTTTTGTGGTGAGTTTTTACTCCTTGTTATTTTATCCAGGTAAGAATAGATGAATGAGAGAACAAAATACTAAAAGGGCAGCAACAACCCCAGAAAATTATACATTAACCAAATCAGAAGACACACAAAACTGGGGGGAGAAGAAAGGGGGGGAAGAGGAAGAAATATCTATATCTATATATATATATATATGGATATATGTATGTATGTGTATGTACATATACATACATATATATATATAAGACTGGTAAATAGAACACAGATGCACACTTGAATTTGGGTGTATTTTGGTCTGTTAGAAGAAACCACCTCTGAAAATTTTTAAAGAAAGAAAGAAAACAAATACACACACACACACACACACACACACACACACACACTCAAATAAGGGTAAGCACCATGAAGGGATGGAATAGGACTGTAAAGATGAAAATTTAAAATTGATAAGAAGTTGGGGGGCGCCTGGGTGGCTCAGTGGGTTAAGCCTCTGCCTTTGGCTCAGGTCATGATCCCAGGGTCCTGGGATCAAGCCCTGCATAGGGCTCTCTGCTCAGCAGGGAGCCTGCTTTCCCCTCTCTCTCTCTGCCTACTTGTGATCTCTCTTGCTCTGTCAAATAAATAAATCTTTTTAAAAAAAAAAAAGTTTGAAAAAAGAAGAAAGAATGTGATCAGACTGGAGACTAGAACAAAGCTTTGTGCTAGATTTAGGGTACGTTTTGATCTATTAGAAGAAATTGTATCCCAAAATTTTAAAGAAAAAAAAACCCTATATGTATACAAGAAATAAGGTTAAATACAATGAAGGGACAAAATAGGACTATAACAATGAAAATTTTAAAATATTTTTAAAAAGGTATTGATAAGATAAAATAGCTAAATATTAAAATAGGAAAGAGGAAAAATTTTTTAAAAATAAAAAATAATAAAAAAATTTAACTTTGAAAGACTAAAGGATCTTGGGGAAAAAAGCCATGAATTCTGTGTTGCTTTCCTCTAGCTCTGGAGTTCCACGTTTCTCATTGGTGGGTAAACTTGGTCTTGGTGGATATTTTGCTGATCTTCTGGGGCGGGGGTCTATTGCAATGATTCTCAAGTGTTTTTGCCTGAGGTGGAATAGCACTGCCCTTGTCAGGGGCTGGGCTAAGGAATCTGCTCGGTTTTGCTCTCAGGAGGTTTTATTCCCTGAATGCTTTCTGTACAGCTTTGGAGGATGGGAATGAAGATGGCGGCCTCCCAACCTCTGGCCTGGAGGAGCCAAAAGCTCAGGACCCCACTCCTCAGCACGCCCTCAGAGAAAAGCAGTCAATCCCTTCAGTCTCCCTGGTCTCTGGTTGCACTCCAAGCTCACCTGGCCTGTGACTGAGCATTTCTATCTGTGGCGCATGGCCCCATTTGGAGTCTCCAAACTCCACAGATTCCTGCAGCGTGCTCTTGTACCCCACCTCCCAGAGGAGGAGGAGGGGGTCTCCCTGGAAGTGCCATTTGTGGGATCTCTGCTCGAAGAGCAGTGGCCCAACTGTACCTTGGATCACTGTTGAAGGTAACCCCTAGCTGAGAGCCCCCACCTCAGCTCCATCTGCAGTTGGTTTCCCCACTCCGATACCTGAGAGCCACATTCAGACGCCCCTGGTCTTTTTGTGTCCCTGCCTGTCCTGAGACCACACTGTCCCTGCGAGGGCTCCACTCCCCACTTAGCCTTGGAGCAACATCCCGTGGTGGAGCACACTTCTAAAAGTTCTGATTTTGTGCTCCGCTGCTCTGTGGCTTACCGGGAGCCAGCCCCTCCCCCCACAATCTCACTCTCCCGTCATGTAGGATTCATTTCTCTGCACGTCCTATCTTCTGGAAAGTGGTTGCTTTTCTGTTCCTAGAATTGCTGTTCCTCTCTTCTATCTCCTGTTGAGTTAGTAGGTGTTTGGAATGGTTTGGTAACTATCTAGCTGAACTCCTGGGACCTGATGATATCTCAATTTCCTACTCCTCTGCCATCTTGCTCCCAAATCCTATTTTTGTATTTTAGGGATAACTACCCCATAATGCAGTTACTGGATTGTATTTTTAATTTTTTGGGAAACCTCCATACTATTTTTCACAGTGGCTGCACCAGTTTGTATTCCCACCCACAGTGCAAGAGGGTCCCTTTTTCTCCATATCCTTGCCAACACTTGTTTGGCATGTTTTGATTTTAGCCATTCTGACAGGTGTGAAGTGCTATCTCCTTGCCTTTTTGATTTGCATTTCACTGATGAGTGATGTTGAGCATCTTTTCACATGTCTGTTGGCCATCCTGATGTCTTTGAACAAATGTGTGTTCATGTTTTCGGCCCATTTTTTAATTGGGTAATTTGGTTTATTGGGTATGGAATTGCTTAAGTTCTTTATATATTTTTGGATACTAACCCCTTGTCATATATGTCATTTGTAAATATCTTTTCCCACTCAGTAGTTTGTGTTTTAGTTTAGTCCGTTGTTTCCTTTGCTATGCAGAATCTTTTTATTTTGATGTAGTTCCAATGGTTTATTTCTGCTTTTATTTCCCTTGCTTCATGAGACCTATCTAGAAAAAAGTTGCTACAGCTGGTGTCAGAGACATTACTGCCTATACTCTCTTCAAGGATTTTTATGGCATCAGCTCTCACATTTAAGTTTTTATCCATTTTGAGTATATTTTTTGGTATGGTAGAGAAAGTGGCCCAGGTCCATTCTTTTGCACATAGCTGACCAGTTTTCCCAACACTATTTGTTGAAGAGATTGTCTTTTTCCCATTGATATTCTTTCTTGCTTTGTTGAAGATTGACCATATAATTGTGGGTTATTTTTTTTCTAGGTTTTCTTTTCTGTTCTATTGATCTATATGTCAGTTTTTGTGCCAGTATCTGGCACAAAACCAGTATTTATACTGGTTTGGTTACTACAGCTTTGTAGCGTATTTTGAAGTTTGGGACTGTGATGCCTCTAGTTTTAGTCTTTGTTTTCCAGATTGCTTTGGCTATTTAGGGTCTTCTTTGTTTCCATACAAATTTTAGGATTCTTTGTTCTAGTTCTGTCAAAACTGCTGGTGATATTTTGATAAGGATTGCATTGAATTTGTAGATTGCTTTTGGGTAGTAAAAACATTTTAACAATATTCCTCTAATCCATGAGCATGAAGTGTCTTTCCATCTCTTTGTGTTGTCTTCAATTTCTTTCATCAATGTTTTATGGTTTTCAGAGTCAGATCTTTCACCTCTTTGGCTAGGTTTATTCCTAGGTATCATTATTTTTGCTGCAGTTGTAGATGGGATTGTTAATTTCTCTTTCTGTTGCTTCATTGTTAGTGTATAGAAATACAATAGATTTCTGTATTGATTTTTGTATCCTGCAATTTTACTGAATTTATCAGTTCTAGCAGTTTTTTGGTGGAGTCTTTTGGGTTTTCCATATATGTATGAAGTCATTCGCAAATAGTGAAAATTTTACTTTTTTTTTTTTTTTTTTTTTTTTGAAAATTTTACTTCTTACAAATTTGGATGCCTTTTATTTTTTTTTTCTTTTTTTTTTAAAAGATGAGAGTTCAAGAAATCACAGCCACAGTTCAAGCAGGTACACAATGTTTCCTCTGGAACCCTCCGAATTAGTATGGATAGCCCACTTCCATCAGGTTAACTTGTGCCTTTTTTTTTTTTTTTTTAAGATTTTATTTATTTATTTGAC
>JAQQSY010003911.1:0-12653 GCA_028646535.1 Procyon lotor
AAGAAGTAAATCGATTTATTCAAAATTAGAGTAAAAATGAAATTTATTTAGAGTAGCAAAGTAATTAGAATAATAACAATCCAATATGAAAATATCTTTCTCTCTCCACATATATATTCCCTCTTTACAATGCACACATTCTGCTCAGTATTGAGCTAGTTCCTACAGTGTGTGTGGAAGCCAAGTACCCTGGCCGAGGGAGGGGGTGCCTTACCCTTGAGGGGATTAGAGTTCAGCTAGACAGTCACTTGTTCCCAGCCTGCCCCTTCCTTTGGGTTTGGACCAGCTAATGCTGCAGAATGGACAAGTGCATCTCACATAGGTTCTGGTTAGGTCCTCAGATCCTACCCTCCCTTCCCTCCCTAACCTCCCTGCAGGAATAGTGCATTAACCAAAGTGAAACAGGAGTAAAAAAAGCCACAAACGACAGAGCAATGGAAGCTGAATTGGGTGGTCTGTGACACGCACTCTGGTGATTGGGAAAACCAAGGGCTGATGCCAATGAATGTCGCTGGGAAAGGAGGTTGGAAGATGTGGGGGCAGAGCCAGCATGCCAGTGCCCTTGACCTTGGAAATGTTGCTTGACCTTTTATGACGGTCTCTTCAGTAAAAACAGATCAGGGCTTCACAGCAGCTCCACCGGGAAGGCAGAGGGCAGCTTGTATTTAGAGAATGTTACTGGGCAGGAGCTTCACCAGGTGGGAATTCGTTGCCAGTGACAGCTCTGTGCTGGGGAAGCATTTATTTTTAGACATTCTAAACCTTTAGAGTTTACTTCGGAGGATCCAGAGGATTCGGGAAAGGAGTACAGGTTTTCCCGGTGGGATGAAGTGAGCTCCAAAGCGTGAATCATCACTTGACCTGTGCGATCTACTTGAGCTGGTTGTTCAGTTAAATGTTCCACAGGGCATTTCCCTACTTCCTGGCCAGATTCACAGTTGCGGGGGGGGGGGGGGGTTGAGGGAAACATTGGGGACCTCTTCTAGGAAGACTGTTGTGTAACTATGACCAGATGCATCCCAGGCAACAGAGGTCTGGTGTGGAACAACTCTATCCTGCATCAGTGCCTAGGGCTGTGGGAGGAGCAGGGGCTCCCAAACAGGCAGGGCTGGGGGGCTGCTGCTGGGGGGGTGGGGTTGGGGGGC
Source organism: Procyon lotor (assembly GCA_028646535.1). NCBI lineage: Eukaryota > Metazoa > Chordata > Mammalia > Carnivora > Procyonidae > Procyon > Procyon lotor. Next base: position 1,146 of record JAQQSY010003911.1, read on the forward strand.
AGTGGAGGGAGCCTGTCACTCTCTCTGGAAGCAGAACAAGGAGCACACTGGGAAACCGAGAAATGACTTCTCTATTCTCAGCTCATCCAAGATGGTTACTCTAGGCTCTTCATGGAGATTTCTGTACCCCTCGCCCAACGGTGGGCCTGATGTCTAAAACGGAGCTGCTGGGGCAGCCTAATACCTCATCCCGGCTCCCTCAGCTGCTGCAGCCGAGGAGCCTAGAAAACCGAACAGAGGCTCCTTAAGCCATCAGCGTTTTACGTGTAGTAATAAAATGGTGGTTTAGACCAGATGAATAGCAGTTCGACACAATTCATAATAGGGACTTAGTCCCTGTTAGTACAATACGAATTTTTTTATTGACTCAAATGACCACATATTTCTGTTCCTAGAGTCTATATACCACAGAGAAAAGCCAAAGCATTACAAGCATTACAACAGAAAAACGAAACACGGTAACCCAGACCACTTTCCCAAGAGGGTTTCTCCATTATTGTTATTGAAATGAAATATTTGTCATTATTGAAATGCCCACTATTCTTCTCTCCATCTGTGTATATTCCCTCATTACATTCTTTTTTTTTTTTTTTTATGAGAGAGAGAGTGAGCAAGTTGGGGGGAGGGAGGGGCAGAGAGAGAGGGAAAGAGAGGATCTTAAGCAGGGTCTATGTTCAGTGCAGAGCCCAACTCGGGGGTCGATCTCACGACCCGATCATGACCTGAGCTGAAATCGAGAGTCAGACGCTTAACCGACTGAGCCACCCAGGCATCCCTATAGTCTTTTCTTTCAATGGAAGTTTGGTTGACATACAACTTCACATGAGTTGCAGGTATACACCAGAGTGCTTGGATAAGTCTATATATTATGCTAGGCTCACCAAAAATGTAGCTACCAACTGTCACCATACAACATTATCATTGTACCATTGCCTATATTCCTTCTGCTGGAAGTGCCTATATTCTTCTTCCTGTGACTTAACCATTCCCTAACTGGAAGCCTGCACCTCCCACTCCCCTTCACCCATTTTTCCCATCCCTCCACCCCTCCCTTCTGGCAACCATCGATTTGTTCTCTGTATTTATAGGTTTGATTCTACTCTTGGTTTGTTCATTTGTGTTCTTTTTTAGAGTCCACATGTAAGTGAAATCATATGCTATCTGTCTTTCTCGTCTGACTTATTCCACTGAGTATGATGCCCTCTAGGTCCGTCCCCATTGTCACAAATGACAAGGTCTCATCTTTTTTATGGCTGCATAATATTCCATTGTTTCTTTAGACCACAACTTTATCATCCATCTATTGATGGACAGTTGGGTTGCTTCTGTATCTTAGCTATTGTAAATAATGCTGCAATAAACACAGGGCTGTGTGTATTTTTTGAATACATGACTTTGTTTTCTTTGGGTGAATATTCAATGGTGGATTTGGAGGAAACTCCATACTATTTTCCACAGTGGCTGCACCTGTTCACATTCCCACCAACAATGCACAAGGGTTTCTTTTTCTCTGTATCCTCATCAATGCTTATTATTTCCTATCTTTCTGATTCCAGCCATTTAGAATTCATTTCTGAATTGTCAAATTTCTGTATACTGATGGGTACTGTGGCCATGACCTTCAATAATAACTCTGTAATTTCAATTATCCTTAAGAGACAGTGGTATGGCGGTGCTTAGATTTTTGAAGTTATTGGCATTCCTTTCTTGAAGTTTTCATGTGTGCCGATTTTGTTATTCATTGTTCAATAGAGTCCTTAGCTGCAATAGAGTCTTTAGCTGAGGAATTGTCAGATAGCTATTTCTAATTTAGTGCTCATCTACCTGTGCAACGTCCTGGTATTTTCAGCAAATCTGACATCCCTGGAATCATGTTCTTTGAGGACTCCTTTGAGTCCTTCTGTTTGCATGACCATCTCTTTCACCCCCAAACCAGAATAGCACTTGGGTAAGCAAATATTTTTCCTAGGTCCCAAGGCCTTCCAAGACACTTTCCTCTCCACCCTGTTGTGTGGTTGCATTGTCTTCAGTGTTAAAGTCTGTCATCTTGACTTACCAATTATTAATCTTTTTCTTTTTTATCTTCAGTTTTTACCATTTTAATGGTCTTCTCTGCTTTGCTGAAGGCCACATTTAGCTAGCATTTTTATTTAAGTAAAAACCAGTGAAGATATTTTTTTCCAAATATAACTCAATATTAACTAAAGCTCAGATGAGACATTCTATGGTAACAAAAATCCCGAAGTAACATAGAAATGGCCAGCACCCACTTATACCCTTTCTTTTAAGCAAAAAAGTCAGTACATCAAAATTTTAAGGTATGGTAAGTCCATTGTGGAAGGATGTGGTTGGGTCACATTGCTTGGCGACACTTAGTAGGAGTGAATATCAAAATCATGGCAGCAAGCCACCTGCACCCCTTTCATCTCTTTCCTAAAACCAGTCCTGTGATCTGTAACCCTTGGTTTAGCAGCCTGAGGTCCTAAATTTCTTATTCTTACACATTCTCTTTCTCACCTCCTCTTCCTCTTTTGTTTTTAGGCATTGGCTTTGTCTCTCTGTTCAATGCAAACGCAGTTCTGGAAGAGACCAGTTTGATTTCACAGAACGTACCTTCATTCTTTCTCATTCTCTTTCCCTTGAAATCTACAACACAGTTAGGAATCTAAAAATGCATCGCTGTGTGGCTATCCTCCTCATTCAGAACGTATGGGAGGATCAGTCAAACTAAATTGCTCATAAGACCCTGCCTAAATGATGTACAGACTGACATCTTCTTATTTAATTTCCATGTGCTCATATCTTCCCTGGTAGATTGTTCAGTTTCTTGAGTCTGCAACCTATTCCTTTTTATGAGCACCTTCCCACCCAGAGTCTGGCACATGCTTTATACTTAGATGCTCATTATGTCTTTATTGAATGAATAAGTATCCCATTTAGCTACAACAGTTTTCTTCAAATCCAAGTGGAAAATTTCCAGCTTCAGACCTCTATTCTATATACTCTTTAGTCAATAAACTTTGCCAATTACCTCCTTATAAAATAGTGATAAATCAGTGTTTTTTTCTGCCAATGTTTCCTTGGAAAACAGGATGTTCACAATGACTGGTTAGCACCCCGTGTGGGTGTGGAACACTGTAGCATTGCTTGGCTGTCTTTATTTAAGACTCACTTCATCATTCTCCCAGAATATATCCCATATTCCTTCACTGCTAAGACTTCTTTTATTTTCCTCATTCTAGATGTTGGAATCATTTTGGATAGATTTAGGATTGCGACTATGATTCATTAGCAGCAATCCCAAGATTTCACCTCTTTGTAATTAAATTATAATCTTTTTACCAAAGTAACCCAGAAATGGTCAAACAGTGCTCTAAGGCTTATAGTAAAAAGAATAGTCCCCACATCAGGCTACTCTTTCTTAATTTCCACTTAGGGTCATTGACCATGTTTCTGTTAACTCCTTAGATGCCACGAAACCCCACATGCACCTGCCACTTCTCACCTTGATCTTGTGCAGTTTCAAATGATAGTCAACCCCCTCAACTGTTCATGACCTGTGACAGAAGTTTCTTTGGCTATAAGTTCTCTTGCTTTCCCTTCACATTCTCTAACTGTTGGCTTTAGATGGCTTAGTCTAATCACCTAAGGCCCAAAGAGTCTACAGAGGAGACTAGTAACACCTGATGCTGGGGTTCATCTTTCAACCACATAAATCTCTCTTGCTCCTCTTGCTTGTTGTTGAAGACAGTGTGGGCCTGGACCTTCTCATTCATTGCCGATTCACATTTTATCCGAAAGGATCATTCTTACTGTCAAATGATTCATCTCAGGGGCATGTGCTGCATATGCAGTTTCCATGTGGCTTTCAATTTGTAAAAGCCACTTCCTCTCTTTTCTTTGTAGTTATCAGTCTCTGGTAGGAACGCTTCCAATATTTTCTCCGTGAGACTTTTCAAACATTACGAGTTTAATGTTGTTCTTCAACAGCCCGATAACAAACACAGACTAATGAAAAGTGTAAGGGCTGTGCTTGCAGAATCACTATGACGGACGCCTGAAATGAATAGGATATTGTATGTCAACTGTACTTCAAAAAAAAGAAAAAGTTTAAGCAAACAAAAAATAGAATAAAATGAGTATGCAGACCATTAATGTCATCTGTTGGTGGCAATGGGACCTGAAATAATGTGTTCTGGAAGAACTCTAAATGGTTGGGATGGGAATAAACTGTCTCACAAACTTCAGATGCCAACACAACGAGTATCAGCTAGGAAAAATATACACTTCATCTTAATGCTTCAAAGTCATGACCCATGCCCATTTTGGCAGGCATGTATCCAGGGGTTTTACACTTAAAATGTCCTCCCTACTTTGGATTTATGAGCAAATGGCTTTCAAAATGCCTTTTAGAACTGAATTGGTACATAGGAAGAGGAACCCCTATAAATCTATTGAATTTGTTTTCCATTTTGCTCCATATCAGCTGCAAACTTGATCCAAATGCTTTCTCTGTCTTCACAGATATCATTGTTACAATTTTTTAGACATGAACAAGGACAATGCCTAAGGACATGCAGCTAGAAGAGCATTTCCCAGAGTATGCTCTAGGGGTTCTGTAGGAAAAAAACAAAAAAGTTTCCGTGATCTAATAGGTTTGGAAAATGCTAAGTCACTCAGTTAATAAAAGCTGAATGAGGTTCTTTTTGAAGAAAGTACATGAAAATGATTGTCCTCAGGATACACCTAGCTGACCTCCAACTAGAGGGGGTGTAACTGGCCCTGAGCATCAGCTGCTGCCCTCCAAAATCCATCATAGCGTGTGTGGTGAGGCTAGGTTTCCTACAAGCTGTTCCCAGAGAAAGAGAGAATGGGGTGCCCAGGTAGGCCCATTGTGGAAGACCCAGGACTCGTCTGACAGATGACTTTGGTTCAAGGTTTTCCAGAACTTCTCATTAGATTTCAGGGCAGTCTAGACTACTTCAACTCAACTTTGCCTCACTTTCTCCTTTACTCAGGGTCTGATGCTTCTTCCAACCTTCCCCGCTCCCTCCCCATTCTCTCCTCTGCTCCTCTGGTATAATGCAGCCATCCTTAATTCTATCTGGGTGTCTGCTTCTCAGGAAGGACAATTCATAAACCTCTGTGAACATACAAAAAAGAGCAGCTAAATACATGAAGCAAAACCTATTAGAAACTGAGGAATTATATAACAAGGTAATATTAGTGGGAGATTTTAATACAACCCTTTCAGAATCAGTCATATGTAACAGACAAAAATTGAGAACATAAAAGAATTTATGAATCCATAACCCCTCATGTAGATAATAAAAAATTACTTTCCAAGTTGATGGAACAAAGAAAGGAGAGATTTTAAAGTCTGCGTTTCTATCATCATCAAACCGAGTTAGATGAATCATTGAAAGTGATCAAATTAGAACTCTGAAATTAAGAAATACACCCGCAGACCAACTTGGGAACAAAGAGGCAATCCAAACTGAAAGTGTAAATTGTGCTCAGAGGGAAATCTAGAAACTTCCACGTTTTTATCTAAAAAGAAAGATTAAAAAGACTAATGAAACTTAGTCTATATCACAGAAAATTAGAGAAACAACAACAAAAGAAAATATGAATAGGCAATTAGCAATGATAAAAGTGAAAAAATAGTAAGAAAGAAACAGTGAAAAACAATAAGAGAAAAGATAATTGCATCTAAGGGCTAGTTTTGTGAAGACATGATTATACTAAACAAATTCTTTATCAGTTTAATTATGACTTAAAAAACATTAAAATGCAGGTTGAGATTTAAAAAAGACTGAAAAATATGTATGATTGGGAATAGGGCAAGAGAGAGACATAACCATAGATACAAAAGATCATAGAGACACAGAAGAAATTTAAAAGAACTACCTTCTACAACCTCTTGGCAATAAATGTGAAGCTCTAGAGGAAATGTATAACATTATAACAAAACATTAAAAAAATAAAACAAGGGGTGCCTGGGTGGCTCAGTCGTTAAGCGTCTGCCTTCGGCTCAGGTCATGATCCCAGGGTCCTGGGATCGAGCCCCGCATCGGGCTCCCTGCTTGGCAGGAAGCCTGCTTCTCCCGCTACCATTCCCTCTGCTTGTGTTCCCTCTCTCGCTGTGTTTCTCTCTGTCAAATAAATAAAAAAATCTTTAAAAAAAAAATAAAATAAATAAAAAAATAAAACAAAACAAAACATAAATTGACAAAATGTACCGAAGATAAACTCGAGAACATACACAGAATAATTACCACAGAAGGCTTGGAAAGGTATGTAAAAAGCTATTAATATAAAAGTTTCCATGTCTAGATCATTGCACAGCTGAGCTTCATTTAAACTTTAAAGTCCAGATTTCATTGTTCTTTAAACTGTCAACTCTAATCCATATAAAAAGGTGAAAAGTCCCCCATGACTAAGGTTATGAGGCTAGCATACTTTTAATACCATAATTTTAATACCAAACATCAACTGCTATTTTAAAAATCTCAACCAATATTATGTATGGCTAAAAATTACAAACTAAAAATATAGCAAATATAACTCAGTAGTTTTGGTGGATTTATTCATGTATTTCAAAGACACTTCAATACTACAAAATCTATCAACATAATTCATAACATCAATAAATCAAGAGGGAAAATGTGAAATGGAGGGGTCCTCAATAAATAAAATGATTTTTAAAAAATATTGAAGGAGATAACATAAATAACTGAACAATGACAAGGCCTAAACTTTTTGGATTAGAAAATTTAATTTCATAAAATGTGTATCTTTCCACTTTTATACAGTTAACACAATTCCAACTAGAATCCTGTGGTAGAAAATGTTTTATCCTCCAATGTCCTTCCTCCAAAGTCCTTTCTCCATTTCTCAGTGAGAACGTTGCTATTTGTAATTAAACTGTGGTTTGTGGTTGCCGGTCTATGAGAAAAACCTGCACTTGTCTTCCTGTGTCTTTCTCCCTTTTCTTTCACATAGAACACTTCACCTCGGTCACTTCTGGTCACCAAACAGGCGGGTTTTTCCACACACCAAGCAATTCTGCGTCACCAGCTGGGTGTTTTACAATTTAACTCAATTGTGACATACTCTGGTTTCAGATGCCAATTGCAAGCCGCAGATACCTGAGTTACCCACAACTTCTATCCAGTTTGGCTACTAACTGGAGAGTCCCTTGATCTCCTTCCCTTTGGATTCAATCATTTGCTAGAACAGCTCACAGAACTCAGGGAAAGGCTGACTTACACTCCCCGGTGTATTAAAGGCTATGATACAGGAATTTATCAAAATCCTAGAGGAGAACATAGGCAGTAACCTCTTCGATATCGGCCACAGCAACTTCTTTCAAGACATGTCTCCAAAGGCAAAGGAAACAAAAGCAAAAATGAACTTTTGGGATGTCATCAAGATAAAAAGCTTCTGCACAGCAAAGGAAACAGTCAACAAAATAAACAGGCAACCCACAGAATGCAAGAAGATATTCGCCAATGACACTACAGACAAAGGTCTGATATCTAAGATCTATAAAGAACTCCTCAAACTCAACACTCACAAAACAGATAATCACGTCAAAAAATGGGCAGAAGACATGGACAGACACTTCTCCAAAGAAGACATACAAATGGCTGACAGACATATGAAAAAATGTTCATCATCATTAGCCATCAGGGAGATTCAAATCAAAACCACACTGAGATACCACCTTACACCAGTTAGAATGGCCAAAATCAACAGGACAGTAAACAAGTATTGGAGAGGATGTGGAGAAAGGGGAACTCTCTTACACTGTTGGTGGGATGGCAAGCTGGTGCAGCCACTTTGGAAAACAGTGTGGAGATTCCTCAAGAAATTAAAAATAGAGCTACCCTATGACCCTGCAATTGCACTCCTGGGTATTTACCCCAAAGAAGCAAATGCAGTGCAAAGAAGTACATATATCCAATGGAATAGTATGCCTCCATTAGAAAGGATGAATATCCAACTTTTATATCAACATGGACGGGACTGGAAGAGATTATGTTGAGTGAAATAAGCAAGCAGAGAGAGTCAATTATCATATGGTTTCACTTACATGTGGTGCATAAGGAAAAACATGGAGGACATTGGGAGGAGGAAAGGAAGGGTGAATTGGGAGAAATCAGAGGGGGAGATGAAACATGAGAGACTGTGGACTCTAATAAATGAATTGAGGGTTTTGGAGGGGTGGGGTGGGGGTTGGGCAAGCCTGGTGGTGGGTATTGAAGAGGGCACGGATTACATGGAGCACTGGGTGTGGTACAAAAACAGTGAATCCTGGAACACTGAAAAAGTAAAAAATAAAAGTTAAAAAAAAAAAGGCTATGATAAAGGATACAGTTGAGGAGATACATAGGAGGTCTGGGAGGGTCCCAAGGGCAGGAGCTTCTGTCCCCATGGAGTTGGGGGCATGTCACCTTCCCACTATGTGGACGTGTTCACCAGTCTGGCAGCTTGCCGATCCCCATACTATTGGGATAGACAGAGGCTTCCTCACATGGGCATGAACAATCATGAACTTCATTTCCAGCCTCTCTTTTCTTTTCTAAGAGCAACCTCCTCTCTTAAAGTGCATGGGTATTGTTGACCTTTCCTTGTTCATTTTTCCCTTTTTTATTGGACGGCAGGTGAGCAGCCTACCCTCTCGGCCGATGGCTAGACAGAAGATGGAAAAAACCTGGCTCTGGTACCGTGAAAGGACTCCTCAGTCTGGGTCTGCTTATATTAGGCATTTTTCTAAGAGAGACACAAACGGATCAAAACTCCAGTCTGTTTAGTTATCCCATCGCTTTGGCTCTTTATTACAACCTCTGAAACTACATCCTAAGCAATGCGAATCCCAACAATGTCTTTTAAATTATCACCTGAAGTTACATAAATGTTTAAATGGCATATAAATGCCAACAGAGAGGTAGAAAATGTTTTTTGTTTGTTTGTTTGTTTTGTTTCCATTGTTTTAACAGGGGAAGGAATTGCCGAAATATATAAACTGATTAGATAAATATGGCGTTGCTTTTGGGATAGAAACTCATAGATCCGTCAAACAATATAGTTAAGCTAGAAAGACACCCAAGGATATATAAGACTGTAAGATACAAGGGCAATATTTTAATTCTGTGGGAAAATGGTTTGGTTAGTCAATATGCTATCGTAACTGCCTATCTGTCTGAAAAAAAGCAAAATTTTGCCCTGTTTCAAATCATCTGAAAGTCTAAATTCCAGGTAGAAGAAGATTGAAGTATAAACATATAACCATAAAAACCTTCAGAAAAAAAATGAATGATCACCCATAAAATTTAGAGTACCTTCTTACTCAAGGCAGGAAATCTAGAATCTGTTAAGGAAGAAGAGATTTACATAAAAGCTTAACTTTTTATGTAGGAAAAGATAGATTATAGGTAAACAGAAATTATATTTGAAATCTAGCAAAATAAACATGATACCATACAAAGAACTTTTACAAATTGACGAGAAAGAAAACTACAACCCCAAAGAAAGGTGGACCAGGGTATAAACAAGCGATGCACAGGAAAGCAACTCCAAATGTTTGGTATGTACATAAAAAGACATTCAAGTTCACTAGTAGTGGGAAAATTGGAAGTTAAATTAACAGTGATATATGACTTACATCCATAATGCCAGATTTAAGGAAGAGCCTTCTGCTGCAAGAGAGAAGAGCACACTGTCCCATTTGCTTGTGGAAATGTGGGTATTTATAGCCCTTGGGGGAAAGCAATCTGGCAAAGTCTACTAAAAAGTAAAACAAATTGCAATCCCACTCATGGGACTATTTACCATAGAAATAAAAGTATCAACATCCTAAGGCCAGCTGTATAAAATGTTTATCTAAGATGTTGTTTTTGTTTGTAGAGTTAAAAATTGTAAACACAGTATATAACGATGAATAGGGAAATTGTTGAATAATTTATGACGCATCTACTCCATGGAATTTTAGAAAGACATCACAAAGAATGAATTAGTGCTTTTACTGAGCAAGAAAAAAAAATGCAAAGAAATTGCCATAATATGATCCCATTTTTGTAAAACAGTGCCCAAAGACTCTGTGTGTGTGTGTGTGTGTGTGTGTGTGTGGTGTGATTCTATTTTATAAACCAAGGAAAGTAAAGAAGAATTCACATCACGTTAGTAAGAAAGCTAAATTTGGGGCTAGTTGCTCGGTCAGCAGTTTAACAAGAAGAGGAGGAGGAGGAGAAAAGAGAAAAGTAAGCTGCTGGAGATTCCCAACATGTGGGATTTTGTCCCTTTCATGTAAAATTATATGTAAGTATAAACGCAATTAGAAAGGAGAAATGATGAACAAAAGAAAGAAAAAAAAGAACGAAAGAAAGATCACAAAGCTATACAGGAAGTTTTTGTTTATTTGTTTTGTTTTGTCCTTTTATGTTTTGGGTGGAAGTTTTTATATAATAATCTACCGTAACATCAAGTAGAAAATAAACAGTTATAGGGGCACCTGGTGGCTCAGTCAGTTAAGCGTCTGCCTTGGGCTCAGGTCATGATCCCACAGTCCTGCGATCGAGCCCCATGTTGGGCTCCCTGCTTCTCCCTCTGCTGCTCCCCCTGCTTTGCTCTCTCTCTCTGTCAAATAAATAAATAAATTCTTTAAAAAATAAAAATACAAAAAAATAAATGTTATAAAGTCAAACATAACTTATGGTTGTCTGAAAAAAACGTGCACAGATGCAAAGATGGGTGTGTGCTAATTTGAAAATTGTAGAGCATGTTAGGTGGGATTTGGGATTACTTCCCATTTTATTTTCCAAATTTATTTGATATGACTCTATTAATTTTAAAAATATTTAGCAAAGAAAATAAAAATAATTATTAGAGATCAGAGTCCACATGTCATGTGTTTCTTGGAATTTGTACAGACCCTATAATGGCTTTGAAATATTGTCTAACCTGACAAGCACAAGTGAGGTAAAGGGAGTTCTTTCTGAGATTCCCCGTTTTTTCTCATTGTAGGGTCATTTTCCAATTCCTTACCTTTGGTCACTCCACAAAAATGAGGTCATAAGATATATTCTAATCTGCAAAATAAACTTTTTAAAAAATGCATAAAATAAATGTACATATTGATTGAGATCCTCTTAAGGGATCAAAGAGAACCTCAACTGGTAGCAGATAGATCCCTTGAACAGAGCCTTCGTGGAGGTCATGAATCTAAGAGGAAAATAAAAAATAAGTAAGTTGCAAATACAAAGTCAGTATAAACCCAGGGAACATACTCTGCGTGTATAACGAGGAAGATGAGTATTTCTCCTGGAGAATCCTTGGTGGTTTCCCTGCAGGTGCTCAGGACACTTTCTCATAGCACCCTAAAGGCTACATACGGGGTGGCGTATTTTTTTTCAGATGTTATTTTATTTATTTGAGAGAGAGAGAGAGAAAGTGAGAGAGGGAGAGCACACAGGCAGGATGTGGGGGTGAGCAGCAGATGGAGAG
>JAQQSY010003912.1:0-12653 GCA_028646535.1 Procyon lotor
TGAATGCGGTCACTGTGTCAGGAGACCAGTGGTTTAAAGCATGTACAGTGGTAAGTACTGGGAATTTTGGAACTTCCAGTGGGGAGATTGGTCCAAACCAGAGTTCTCCCTTTTTATCAAACTAACAATTATTAGGTATCCAATACTGTTTTTCCTTTTCTGGGGCCAATTTTTGGGGTCTTTGGTCAGTTTTTCCAAATTATCATTTGGGAGAATATCCCTTTGGACCTGACAGAATTCTGGCTGTTGGTTTCCTTGAGAGTAGCTTTTTTTCCCCCCAGAAATATCAGTGAGGTGGTTTCCTTTGGTCTTCAGGGAGTCATATGCAGAATGCCCAGGAATTTTAATGGCCAGAGCCAGTGAAAACATGGCATGTAATAAATTTTGGATATAGCCATTTAAAATTGTATCTCCATTGGAGGTAAACCTCGCTGTTTCCATAACATTTCAAAGTCAGAAGCTGCTGGAAAGCATACCAGCTCTTGATGTAAAGGCTTGTTATTTTACCCTTGGCTAGGGTGTCAAGTCAGGGCGTATAATTCAGCTTGTTTGGCTGAAGTAGCCAAAGGTAAATGTGCTGCCTCAGTGACTTCGGAGGGAGTTCCCATAGCTGACCCAGCATGATATTTAAGTTTCCTTCTTTAAATAAGAACCATCTAAACCATTAAAAACCTGCATTTGAGGGGTCCCTGGGTGGCTCAGTGGGTTAAGCCTCTGCCTTCGGCTCAGGTCATGATCTTAGGGTCTTGGGATCGAGCCCCGCATTGGGCTCTCTGCTCAGCAGGGAGCCTGCTTACCCATCTCCCTCTGCCTACCTCTCTGCCTACTTGTGATCTCTTTCTCTCTGTCAAATAAGTAAATAAAACCTTAAAAAAAAACCATCAGAAAATTAGGAGTAGAGGGAACTGACTCAGCTTGAAAAAGAGCATTTTTAAACAGTTTATAGAAATAAAACTGTAACTTAATTCAAGCTACAGAAATAAAGTTGGGTTTATGTATCAATCTTGTATCTTGCCAACTTGCTGAACCTGCTTATCAGTTTTGTATTTTTTTTAGTCGATTCCTTAGAACTTTCTAAATACAACATCCTATCTGCAAGTAGAAATCGTTTTACTTCTTTTCCAATATGGAAGTCTTTATTTCTTTTTCTTACATTATTGCACTGACTGGAACCTCCATTACAATGATGAGTAGATATGGTAAGAGTACATATCCTTGTCTTATTCATGATCTTAGGAGAAAGCCCTCCATCTTTCTGTAAATCATGATGGATGTTGTGGTTTTTTCATACGTGCCCTTTATTTTGTTCGAGGAAATTCCCCTCCTATTGCTAGTTTATTGAGTATTTTTAGCTTGAGGGGATGTTGGATTTTGTCAAGTGATTTTTCCGTGTCTGGTCAGATGATCACATGGTTTTTGCTTTTATTATTGATATATTACATTGATCTTAACATTGATATGTTACATTGATTTTTTTAAAATATTTTATTTATTTATTTGAAAGAGAGAGATCACAAGTAGGCAGAAAGGCAGGCAGAGAGGGAGGGGAAAGCAGGCTCCCCGCCGAGCAGAGGGCCCAATGCAGCCTCAATCCCAGGACCCTGAGACCATGACTTGAGCCGAAGGCAGAGGCTTTAACCCCCTGAGCCACCCAGGTTACATTGATTTTTGAATGTTAAACTGACCTTGCATTCCTGAGATAAATTCCACTTGCTCATGCTGTTGGATTTAGTTTGCTAACATTGAGGATTTTGCCTCTGTATTTAAATGAGACATTGGTCAATAGTTTCTTTTCCTGTGATAGCTTTCTCATTTTAGTATCAGTATAATACTGTACTCATAAAATGAATTATGATATGTTCTCTCCTCTTCTTTTTTTTTGAAAAAGTTTGAAAAGTGTTGGTGTTAATTCTTCTTTAAATGTGTGGTAGAACTCACCAGTGAAATCATCTGGGCTTTGTTTTTCTTTGTGTGAAGTTTTTGAAATAATTTAATTTCTTTACTTGTAGATCTGTTCAGATTTTTTATTTCTTCATGAAGATATTCTTGGTAGTTTCTGTTTTCCTAGTAATTTATCTCATCTTATTATTTTTTGGCATACTTTTCTTCATAGTAGTTTCTTACAATCCTTTTTATTTCTGTAAGGTTACTTATAATGTCCCTTTTCTACTGTTGATTTAATAATTTGAGTTTCTTCTTGGTTAGTCTAGCTAAAAATTTGCCAATTTTCTTGATCTTTATTAAAGAACCAAATGTTTTTTTTCATAGATTTTATTTATTTGAGAGAGAGTGAGCAAGAGAGAGAGAGAAGGGGGGGCAGTGGGTAGCAGAGGGATAGGGAGAAGCAGACTCCCCACTGAGCGGGGAGCCCAGCATGGGGCTGGATCCCCGAACTCCAGGATCATGACTTTAGCCAAAGGAAGCACTGAGCCACTCAGGAACCTCTAGAAAAAACCAAATTTGGAGTTTGTTGATTGACTCCATTATTTTTTTTCTTCTCTCTTTTATTTATTTATTCTCTACTCTTTTTCATTTCCTACTTTCTGCTTACTTGGAGTTCATTTTGTTTTCTTCCCAGTTACTTAGGGTGAAATGGTAGATTATTGATCTGAGTTCTTTCTCTCTCTCTCTCTCTCTCTCTTTCTTTCAGAGAGAGAGAGTGCAAGCAGGGCAGGGGACCGAGGAAGAGAGAATCCTTAAGCAGACTCCCTACTGAGTGTGGAGCCTGACAGGGGGCTTAATCCCACAACCCTGAGATCATTACATGAGTCAAAATCAAGAGTCAGATACTTAGCCAACAAAGCCACCCAGGCACCCCTTTTATCCTTTTTAATACATGTGCTTATAGCTATAAATATCCCTTTTAAGCACTGCTAGAGCTGTACTCCGTAAGTTTTGGTATTTTGTATGTTTTCATTCTTCTCAAAATATTTTATATTTTCCACTGTATTTTCTTCTTTGACACATTAGTTAAGTATATGTTTAACTTTTATATATTTGTGACTTTCCCACATTCTTCTGTTGTTGACTTCTAATTTAATTTCATTGTGGCCAAAGAAGGTACTTTGTATGTTTTCTTTTTAATTTTTCGAGGTTTGTTTTATGATTTAGCATATGGTCTACTATGAAGAATGTGCTATGTGCACTTGAGAAGAATCTGTATTCTGTTCCTGTTGGACCTGAAGTATTTTGTAGATCTCTGCTACAATTAGGTAGTTTATAGTATTCTTTAAGTCCTGTTTCTTTGCTGATATTTTGCCTCGTTTTCTGTTCATTATTGAAAGTGGAATGTTGAAGTCTCCAACTATTTTTGTTGAATTGTGTATTTCTCTCTTCAGGTTTTCGGTTTTACTTTGTGTATTTTGGGGTTCTGTTCTTTTTCTTTTAAGGTTTTATTTATTTGAGAGAGAGAGAGCATGAACAGAGGAGGGCAGAGAGAGAGGGAGAAGCAGACTCCCTGCTGAGCAGGAGGCCCAACACAGGGCTGGATCCCAGGACCCCAGGATCATGACCTGAGCTGAGGGTAGATGCTTAACCGACTGAGCCACCCAGGCGCCCTGGCGTTCTGTTCTTAGGTACATGGATATTTAGTCATTATATCCTACTGGTAAATTGATTTCTTACCATTGTAAAATGTCCTTATTTTTTCTATAGCAACAATTTTTGTCACTGTATTCTATACAGCCTATAGCCATTTCAGCTATAGGGTCTTGGGATCAGGTTCTGCTTACTTGGTATGTATTCAGGTTACTGCTTACTTGGTATGTATTTTTACATCTTTTTTTTCTTTCAGCCTGTGTCATTGAATCTAAAGTGTGGTTTTGTAGACAGCATATACTTAGGTCATTTTTAGATTCTGATGGAATCCAATTTATATTTTTCTTTATTTTATGCTTCTGGGTCCATTTTTTAAGAAACTTTATTTTTTTTAGAGAAGTTTACAGCAAACTGGAGAGGAAGGGACAGAGATTGCCCATATATCCCCTGCCCACACACATGCATAGCGTCCCCAGTTATCAACATCATTCACCAGAATGCTTCATTTGTTACCAAGGATGAACCTGCATTGACACCTCATAGTTACCCAGGCTGCTTACCTTAGAGTTCGCCCTTAATGTTCTATGGATTTGGACATTCTGTAGGTTTGGACAAATATATAATGACTTTATCCATCATTATAATACACAGAGCATTTTCACTGCCCTAAAAATCTGTGCTGTGCCTATTAATGCCTCCCTCCTTACCCCAGCCCCAGTAACCACTGATCTTTTCATTGCCTCTGTAGTTTTGCCTCTTCTGGAATGTCATATAGTTAAGTCATATATCATGTAGCCTTTTCAGATTGACTCCTTTTACTTAGTGATAGGTTTTTTTAAGATTTCTCTATGTCTTTTCATGGCTTGGTAGCTCATTTTTTTTTAGTGCTGAATAATATTCTATTATTTGGATCTACCATAGTTTAGCCATTCACTTGTTGAAGAGAATCTTAGTTGCTTCTAAGTTTTATGAATAAAGCTGCTGTGAACATCTATGTGCAAGTTTTTGTGTAGACATGGTTTTCAACTCCTTTTGGAAAAATAGAAATGCAATTGCTGGATTGTATAGTATGTTTAGTTTTATAAGAAACCCCCAAACTGCCTTCCAAAGTGACTGTACCAGTCTGCATTCCTACCCACAGTGTATGAGAATTCCTGTTGCTCCACATCCTCATCAGCATTTGGTGTTGTCTTTGCCTCACGTTTTTGCTTTTCCAGTAGGTGTGAAGTGGTATCTCAGTGTTTTCATTTGCATTCTGATGACATATTATGTGAAGCATCTTTTCACATGCTTATTTCCCATCCATATATCTTCTTTGTTGAGGTGTCTGTTATGGTCTTTGGCCCATTTCTGCAGTCAGATTGTTTGTTCTCTTATTTTTGAATTTTAAGAGTTTTTTTGTACATTTTGGATAATAAGTCATTATCAGATGTGTTTTTGCAAATATTTTCTCCCAGCTTCTGGCTTGTCTTCTCATTTTCTTGACATTGTCTTTGTAGAGCAGAATTTTTTTTTTTTTTTTAAGATTTTTTAAATTTATTTGACAGAGGGAGAGAGATCACAAGTAGGCAGAGAGGCAGGCGGGGGGGGGCAGGCTCCCTGCTGAGCAGAGACCCCCCCCAATGCGGGGCTCTATCTGAGGACCCTGAGATCATGACCTGAGCTGAAGGCAGAGGCTTTAACCCACTGAGCCACTCAGGTGTCCCTGTAGAGCAGAATTTTTTAATCAAGTCCAGCTTATTATTTTCTTCATAAGTCATATCTTTGGTGTTGTATCTAAATAGTCATTACTACACCCAAGATCATCAGAGTTTTCTCCTGGGTTATCTTCTAGGAGATTTGCAGTTTTACATTTTATGGTTAGGTCTGCCATCCATTTGAGTTAATTTTTCGTGAAGAGTATAAGGTCTGTTCTAGATTTTTTTTTTTTTTTGTATGTGGGTGTCCAGTTGTTCCAACACCATTTATTGAAGAGACTGTTTTTGCTTCATTATGTTGCCTTTGTTTCTTCATCAAAGATCATTTGACTTTGTTTATGTGGGTTTATTTCTGGGCTCTCTGTTCCATGAATCTGTATTTTTGTGCTTTGGCCAATTCTACACTGTCTTGATTACTGTAGCTTTACAGTACGTCTTGAAGTTGGTTAGTGTCATTCCTCCAGCTCTCTTCTCTTTAAGTATTGTGTTGGCCATTCTAGATCTTTTCCCTCTCCATATAAATTTTAGAATAATTTTAATGATGCCTATAAAATAACTTGAACTACCTGTAATTGAAAAAAAATAAATGTCATAGAAATGTATTTAAATGTGAACATAATTATGTATCCACAATATTTATATACTTAGTAAAAGGAATAGTTAATGAACATTTGTTTAAGATTCCAAATTATGCCAACCAAAATGGTGTGGTATCTGATACTTGACCAAAAAGTGGCTACTGTGGGGAGTCTTTCTTCCTGCTGATACCACCTGCAAAGCTGTGACCTGATTCCAGGTAATCGCTTAGTCCAAACTAGGATTTTGGGAGCAACATTAATACCCAGGTCTCACCCGGGAATATGAAGCTTTTTCTAGGTTTGATGATGTGGGCGGCTTAATGCATTCTGGGATTTTGTGAGGATCGACTAAGGCAGGTTTTATTATTTGACAGCTAAACAGAACCCAGGAGCCACACTTTCTCAGTGACCTGTAGGAATACCTGCTGTTAGGTAAATGCAGATGGCTTACCTGATGCAGCAGTTCTCAAAGCATCACTGGAGACCAAGTAGAAATGCAGATTCGCAGCCCTACCCAGACCTACTGAGTGGAAATTCTGTGGGTCGGACCCAGCGGTCTGGTTTTTTAAGAAAACCCTTCCGATGGGTGTTGAATCAGTAACTGTTGACATCTTGATGAGTTTGAAGGATCTGTGGTGGTGACATTGATGTGAGGTGTAGGAATGAGCCTTGTGTGGCTGTAGGAAAAGGTTAGGGACATGAAACCTTGCTTGCAAAAATCTGCTCCACCTACTGTTAACATTTTACCCATTTGTTCTACCATAATGTGTTTTCTGAAGACTCTGAACCAAACAGCATATTTCTTTAAATGATAAAAAAGAAGATCCTGCTGTGGTGTTGTTTTTCCCTGATCTGTGAGAGTCTCCTGAGAGCCCAGGGGCCTTCCTTCCCTGAGGTGCATTCAAGGTGTGAGATCACAGAAGCCAGTGAAGTTCATAGCAAACTGTCAGACAGCAGTATATTCAAGGGAGCCCTTAGTCCTTTCTGTGAGGACTTAGCTTGCTAGAAAGCCTGGAGTGATGTCAAGAAAGAAAAAGCACTTTTAAAAAGTGTTACTTGCCTGCCCCCAGGGGTGATTTGAGGAGAAAAAGAATTTTATCCAGTTTCCTCATTTTTTTTTTTGAGGTGTAGATTCAGAAGTGAGGTTGTTTCCATTTAAAAGCTATTGTGGTGGGGGAGGGGGGCACCTGGGTGAATCAATCGGTTAAGCATCTGCCTTCAGCTTAGTTCATGATCCCAGAATCTTGGGGTTGAGCCCTGTGTCGGGCTCCCTGCTCAGGAGGGGTGTTAGCTTCTTCCTATCCCTCTGCCCCTGCTTGTGTGCTCTCTGGCTTACTTTTCTCTCAAATAAATAAATAAAATCTTAAAGAAGAAAAAAATTTTATTTATTTATTTATTTTTAAAGATTTTATTTATATGACAGAAGGAAACACAGTGAGAGAGGGAACACAAGCAGAGGGAATGGTAGAGGGAGAAGCAGGCTTCCTGCTGAGCAGGGAGCCCGATGCGGGGCTCGATCCCAAGACTCTGGGATCTGACCTGGGCCAAAGGCAGACGCTTAACGACTGAGCCACCCAGGTGCTCCCAAAAAAAGAAATTTTAAAAAAGAAAAGAAATTGGGTTTTTTGTTTGTTTTATTACGTATGGAATCATAAAGATTCCTTAAGGACAGAACACTAGTGTGGTATCACGAAGCTATGTTTTATAACATCCGAGCCACTAGGTACATCTTCAGTCAGCCCTACATGATGAGGGGATGAAGAGGATGTGTAATTGGTATTAGGGAAGCCATCCTAAAGCAGAGAAAATTTGGGCGAAGTGTTGAAATTAAACAGACCCACCCCTCAGAGAATTAGAAGGACCAAATCTGTCGGGTTAAGACCCACGAGAAGTTGAAGATATGCATGTTATTGGGAAAACTAAGATAAGGAAAATGCCACTCCTTGCCTTTGCCTGGTGGTGTTGTTGTGTCGATTCTGTGGTCTCAGCAATAACCTTGACATAGGGAAGGCATGATTACTGTTTCCCCTTTGCAGATGAAAAGGCTGAGGTTCAGTGAGATTAAACGGTGGTGGTGGTAGGGGCAGCTGCCTTTGAACAGTAATTTGTGTATTCATTCAATACATCTTTCCCGAGGACCTACTATGTGCCAGGCCCTGTTTATATAATAGTTGACAAATCAGACAAAATTCTATGCCTTCATGGAGCTGACATTCTGGTCAGGGAAGGCAGACAATAAAAGGGATAAATCAGTAAATTATGTACTATGTTAGGTGT
Organism: Procyon lotor; assembly: GCA_028646535.1. Taxonomy (NCBI): domain Eukaryota; kingdom Metazoa; phylum Chordata; class Mammalia; order Carnivora; family Procyonidae; genus Procyon; species Procyon lotor. Next base: position 8,090 of record JAQQSY010003912.1, read on the forward strand.
GTTTTCTTCAAAAGTCCTGAGGAGAACAATGAAACGGGAAAGGAGCTAGTTTAAATTGGAAACAGTGGCTAGATGGGTTTTGAAGAGAGGGGGAGCATGACATGGCTGAAGTTAACAAGGTCACTCTGGCTGCTCTGTTGAGGAGAGACTGAATTATGGATCAGGCACAGAATTAGTCTGTACATAGGCTTGCAGGTCATCTTTGCAGTAACTGTAGGGCAGATGTGAGTCTCAGAGATGTTAGTAAATGTGCTTAAGATCACAAAGCTGGTAAGTGCCAACAACTCTGTCCAACGTGCGTGTGGATTATATGACCATACAGTCAGACCAGCTGCATTTCTCTTAGGAGGAGGCCAAAATTATAAAGGAGCTTTGTTCTTGACACTTGTCTCTGGGACAGCAGTGAATTAAGATTTGGATAAAAGATTAGCAAAGTACACAAAGGAAAACATATTTGAAAATCTCGTTATGGATAAAGAGGTCTGAAAAGTTTCTTGCAAGCTAAAGAATTATCGGTGTAGCTGAGTTAAAATGCATACAATGACATTGAAATTTCTTTTATCCAGTGTGAGGTCTTTCCTGTTGAGAGGCTGTGTGTGTGGTGGTGAAGAGCACAAATTCTGGAGTGAAAGGTGTGAGTTCAGAGCCCAGCTCCACTATTTAATAGCTATGTGACTATAGGCAAATTATATGACTTCTCTTTGCCTTCGTTTTCTAATCCATAAATGGGGAATAATATATGAAATGAAACACATTTTTACTATATGGTCCAGCAGTCATGCTCCTTGGTGTTCCTGTAGGAGGTGAAAATCCTATGTGCACACAAACACATGCGTGAATGCATACGACAGCTTCATTCATAACTGCTAACCCTTGGAAGCAAGTCAAATGTCTTTCAGCAGGTGACTGGATAACTAAACTGTGATTCATCTAGATAATGGACTATTATCCAGCACTAAGAGGAAATGGACTGCCATGAAGATGTGTAGAAATTTTAAATGCATATCACTAAGTGAAAGGTGCTAAACTGAAAAGGTGACATACTGTGATTCCAGTTATATGACATTCTGGAAAAGGCCAATCTGTGGAGACAGTGAACGGTTCAGGAGGTATTGCCATGGAGCAGAGAAGGGGATGACTGAGCAGCAAAAATTCTGTGTGATCCTGTAATGGCAGATCCATGTCCTTATACATTTACCCACATCCCATAGGGTATCCAGCACCAAGAGTGATCCCTGAGGTGAACTGTGGACTGTGGGTGATGATGATTGGTCTGTGTGGGCGCATCAGCTGAAACCAGTGTGTTCTCGGGTGGGGGGTTGATGGTAGGAGGCGGCCAGTGCGTATTGGCGTTGGGCCAAGGGTACAGACAAGTTCTCTGTGCCTTCCACTTAGTTTTGCCATGAACCTAAAACTGCTCTAAAAATACACTTTTTTTTTAATTGGAATAATAGTAGTACTCACCAAATGGTGGTGTGGTGAGAATTATGAGTTAAGACAAATAAGGGACTTGGAACGGTGCTTGGTATGGAGTAAGCTTATATGTTTTAGTTATTATATTATTTGTGAACATAAAAGTACAGAGCTTTCATAAGTTCATTCGCATACCTGGAGATCCCTATTTTTGCCAAACAGACTAAGTTTTCATCCTCAAATTCTTGTACCATGATTGCCATGTAGAAAGTAACCCTGTTGGCCCATGTCTTTAATGTGGGCAGAGGGCCTCTTGCAGCAGGAGGAGGTGGAGCGCAGGCTGACTCCTCCCCAGATGTCCCAGCTCAGACACCTTGACCCTGATGCCCGCAGAGGGCAGGTGCTCACATGCCTGGGAAGGGTACTGCTGCGCGTCTCACCTGCAGGCACATCTCTTATAGTCCCCACCCGCTCTCCCCAAAAGTCCACGTGCAGGCTTTTTGTCTGGAAGGGGGAAGGGAGGGCAGTGACCTCAGCACTCCTCAGGTCACTGCAGAGCCTGTCTCTCGTGTGAAATGGCTTTTTTTTATGAAGGAGAACATTCTTTATGTCAAACTCTTGCTTCATGACAACTCTTCTGTACAGTATGAGTGATCTTCCATTGCTGTTCTGAGTTTTAAGTATTGGGTACTAATTAGTGAGCCTGTGGTTAATCCTAAATGTTGAGTCATTTTGAGGACCATCTTGGGATGAAAGCAAATTGTAGGATAGAGCAAGCAAAATATCCCTCATTAGCAGCAGGAAATGAAATTAAAGATGATTGCGCAGTGAAATGACAGGATTACTGTTCAAACCCTGTTTCCCATGACTCTGCAGCCAGGCACATGAAATGAATTCAGTTGTGAATGAAGTTAATGTTTCATAAATCTCCTTGAGAAAGTCAATCTTTACTAACTACCAGCAGGACTGTTTTCTAGGTAGTGAAGGGAATACTTTACTGTCTTATAAAATACTATGATATCGGTTTGCAAATTAAAATAACAGTAATATATTGGATACCTGTATGCCAGACATTGTGCTAGAAACACACACACAATTGTTCTTTATCCTCACAACAAGCTGAGAAAGATATGATAATCCTCATATTTTACAGAAGAGAAAAGTGAAGCTCAAAATGATTTGTATAGCGGGCAGTGAACAGAGTCAAGGTTTAAACGCAGAACTTCTGACTACAATGTAGCTTTGCCTAGTTGAGCCGTCTATAATTGGTCAGTTACATACAGTTGGACTGCACATCCCTGTTTTCCTGCCGAGTTAATACACAAAACACTCTGGCAGAGTTCCCCTGGGTTCCAGTTACTCAGACGCGACCAAGGGGTTTCTGCTTCCAGCCACAGTGAAATCGCAGAGACCAGGGTTACACTTCTGCCTTAAACAACTAGAAAACCAGATAAACTATATAAAAATGTGTTTTGCACAGTGGAAAGCAGGCAGCTTGGGACAAAGATCCCTGAGAAAAGAGAAAAGACATGGTGAGCCCAAGATTGCATTGTCGGCCTCCCTGGAAGCAATTTCCAGGCTGCCGCATGGGAGGAGACCTAAACGGGGCCTCCTGGGAGATGCGCCGAGAGCCAGGGAGGCTGGAATTTGTGATGGAGGGCACTGGGGAGAAGGGAGTGGCACAGAGAGGGCCTTGGACACGTACGGGGGCCTGCAGTCTCCGCTGGCCTCGGTGTCTGACTGAGGACTGAGCTGTGCACCCTTCGCAGGGCCGGGGACGGACACAGGAAGGAGTGGACAGTCCCCTTCCCAGGGCTCTCAGAGGTCTGGAAGCCTCAGAAAGATGTCATGTTCGCCATGGGACTAAATTAGCCTACAGTGAAGGCTGCTGTCGAGCTGCTGTACAGGCTACAGAGCGTTAGTCTGAGGAGATAAGGGAGAGAAGTCAGTGCTTGAAGTCTGTTGACTGAGAGTAATGGGAGTTTCCTGGGGGAAGCTGGAAGGGGCAGCGGGACAGGAGTCACTGCTGGCGTTTGGGCAAAGAGGAGGGCTGTTTACTGGGCCAGGCAGTGGAGCTGGGGCTGCGAGACTGTTTAGATCAAAGCAGGTGGTGAGCACCTGCAAGGAGAAGGAAGCGGAGCCCACACTGATGCATTTGAGTTTCTGGTTTTTTTTTTTTTTTTTTTTTTTAAGATTTTATTTATTTGACAGAAACACAGCAAGAGAGGGAACACAAGGAGAGGGACTGGTAGCGGGAGAAGCAGGCTTCTTGCCGAGCAGGGAGCCTGATGCGGGGCTCGATCCCAGGACTCTGGGATCACGACCTGAGCCGAAGGCAGACGCTTAACGACTGAGCCATGCAGGCGCTCCTTGAGTTTCTGTTTTAACTCGGAGACTTTGAAAGGTCTGGAAGTCCTGTTTCCCAAACTGATGTTTATGAGATGTCTCAGACCTTGAAAATGTGTAGTTTAACTCTAAGCATATACTAGCTCTCAGGTAATTAGACCATTAAAGAAAACCTTCCATTTTTCCACTATTTTTCCTAGGTTAGAAGAATTACTGTTTCATAAAAAGCATGTTTTCATGTTATTTGACAAAAATATAATATTTAAGCCATACAAATGTAAATGATTTACAAGTAGAACTTTTACTTTTTTTTTTTTTAATTTTTATTAACATATAATGTATTATTTGCCCCAGGGTCCATGTCTGTGAATCGTCAGGCTTACACATTTCACAGCACTTAAGAGCACATACCGTCCCCAATGTCCACAACCCTGCCACCCCATCCCTACCCCCCTGCCTCCCAGCCACCCTTAGTTCGTTTCATGAGTCTAGGAGTCTCTTATGGTTTGTCTCCCGCCCCATCCCTTCCTGTTTCATTTCTCTCCCCCACCGTCCCAAACTCCCGCCTTGCCTCTCAAATTCTTCATATCAGAGAGATCATGTGATCATTGTCTTTCTCTGACTTATATCGCTTAGCATAATACCCTCCAGTTCCATCCATGTCATTGCAAATGACCAGATTTCGTTTCTCTTGATGGCTGCATAGTATTCCATTGTATATATACACCACATCTTCTTTATCCATTCATCTGTTGATGGGCATCTAGGTTCTTTCCATAGTTTGGCTATTGTGGACATTGCTGCT
>JAQQSY010003913.1:0-12653 GCA_028646535.1 Procyon lotor
TCCCCTCCAAAACCCTCAGTTTGTTGTTCAGAGTCCACAGTCTCTCATGGTTCATCTCCCCCTCCAATTTCCCTCCATTCACTCTTCCTTTCCTTCTCACAATGTCCTCCATGTTTTTTCCTTATGCTCCACACGTAAGTAAGACCATATGATAATTGACTCTCTCTGTTTGACTTATTTCACTCCGCATAATCTCTTCCAGTGACTACAAAGCTGTGATCACCCAGACAGCATGGTACTGGCACAAAAACAGACACATGGACCAGTGTAACAGAGAGCCCAGATATGGACCCGCAACTCTATGGTCAAATAATCTTTGACAAAGCAGGAAAAAATATCCAGTGGAAAAGAGACCCTCTCTTCAATAAATGGTGCTGGGAAAATTGGACAGCCATATATAGAAGAATGAAACTTGACCATTCTCTTACACCATACACAAAGATAAACTTGAAATAGATAAAAGACCTCAACTCGAGGTCTTTTCATTGAAACAACAGAAAATCCTGGAGGAGAACATAGGCAGTAACCTCTTCAACATTGGCCACAGAAACTTCTTTCAGGAAATGCTTCTTTTTCTAAACAGATTTTGCTACTTCTATAGACAAACGAGCCTTTATCCTTTTGAAATTCATATGTAAGTATGGGGAAATAGACATGAGAGTATAAATTACCGTACCTTAAAGAATGATCTGGAAAATCTATAAACTTAAAATGTGCTTCAGACCAAACAATCCTACTTCTCTGCATTTATTCTACAAAGTCATGCTAGTGCGCAAAGCTATATTTACAGAGAAGTTTATTGCAGCACATTTTTATTTAACTGTTTACTGTTAAAGTGTGCATTTCTATTTGCAACAGAGAACAATCTTCCAAGCTACTAATAGGAGACTAGTTAAAAATTATGATACATCTATCCTATAAATGATATGTAACTATTTTTAAAAATGAGTTACCCCAACGTCATGAAAGGATAGGTAATGCATATTAAGTGGAAAAAACTTAATTTCAAAAGTATATATGGGATATAGTATGATGTTTCATTTTATTTTTTTTAATTTATTTATTTGAGGAAGTGAGAGCATGAATGGATGGACAGTGGGAGAGGGAGAAGCAGACTCCCCACTGATCAGGGAGCTCGATGGGGGACTCAATCTCAGGACCCTGAGATCATGACTTAAGCTGATGGCAGCCACTTAACCAACTGAGCCAGGGGGTGCCCCTGATATTTTATTTTAAAAATATTTTAAAACTTGGGGCACCTGGGTGGCTCAGTGAGTTAAGCATCTGCCTTCAGCTTGGGTCATGATCTCAGCATCCTGGGATTGAGTCCCCCATCGAGCTCCCAGATCAGTGGGGAGCCTGCTTCTCCTTCTCCCTCTCCCTCTGTGCATTCTTTCTCTCTCCCTCAAATATATAAATGAAATTTTTTAAAAAATTAAAAAACAAACAAAAATACTTAAAAACAATTCTACTACCACTAGGATCATTCATTTTGTCCTTTTGTAGCCACATCCATATGTTTTGATGGTTACTAACCCCATCCTTGACCCCTGACAACCAGTAAACTGTTCTCTGTCTCTATAATTTTGTATTTCAAGAATGTCATAGAGATGAGACCATACAGTATGTAACATTTGGGTGTTAGCTTTTATTCCTCTGAGGTTCTTCCAAGTCATTCTGTGGAATTGTCAGAACAATTCCTCTGAGGTTCTTCCAAGTCATTCTGTGTATCAAGTGTTTATTCCCAGGGCCCCTGGGTGGCTCATTCGTTAAGCATCTGCCTTCGACTCATGATCGAAGGGTCGTGATCCCAGGGTCCTGGGATCGAGCCCCATGTTGGGCTCCCTGCTCAAGCGGGGAGCCTGTTTCTCCTTCTCCCATCCCCCCTGCTTGTGTTTCCTCTCACGCTGTCTCTCTGTATCAAATCAATAAATAAAATCTTTTTTAAAAAAAAGAATTTATCCCTTTTTATTGCTGAGTAGTATGGATGGATGTACCACAGTTTGTTTAACCACCTAGAAGAACATCTGGATTCTTTCCAGTTTGACGCTATTATGAATAGAGTTGCTATGAACATTCATGTGGTTATAAAGGTCAGCAAAGAGGTCTTCATGGTGATGAATTCTTCAATATCTAGACTGCCAGTCATGGGTACAGAACCTCCACATGTGGTACAAATGCCCAGTATGAAATAGTGAGTGAGTACAAGTCAAACTGGGAAAATCTCAATGAGATTTATGTATTTTATCAACGTCAATATTCTGGTTATGCTACTGTAGTGTAAGTTCTGCATAATGTTACCAGCAGGGGAAACTGGGTAAAAGGATACAGGGGATGCTTTCTTCATGGGAACCTGCAATTATCTCAAATTAGAAAGTCAATTTCTTTTTTACTCTTTTAAGAGCTCCACATGAAATTCACACTTTGATTTCTGTTGTTTCAAATTTACTTCACTAAATGTCCTTGATTGTCTACTATGTGTCAAATATATTCAACTTGGCTTTATAACAGCTTGATCTTCCTGGGCTATTATGTAATTTTAAAGGACCAAATTAATTTAAGAAAAAATTAGTGTCACTAAAACATTTCTTTAAGTCACAAAAATTTAAAAGTCAGCAACACAATTTTTAAAATTTTGTCAAGGTAGAAAGTCATCTTTCCCCCTCAAGTTCCCTCCTCCCATCTAATCCCACCCCCAAAGAATTTCTGTTCATTGTGTCTCTTTCCTGGCTCTAAAGCATATACATACACAGGTACACACGCGCGCACACACACACACACACACACACACACACAGATTTTTTTTTTAAAGAAAAAGAAATCCTGATATTCAAAATGATCTACATCCTTTCTCATTTAATAATATATTCAGACTGAATAATGTATCTGGCATGAATCATGACAGCTAGATATACTTTGGCAACTTTTAATGGTGTACACCATAACTTATTCAACAACTCCCTTATAGGCTTTTTCCACTATTGTACTATTGTAAGTAAATCTGCCACAGTCATTCTTATACATATGTCTTTACATAATAGCGATATCATTTCTAAAGAACAGATTCCTTGAAGTGATCTCACTGTGTCCAAACATAGAAACGTCCTTAACTGTCTACTATTAAAAATGTAAGGGGTGCCTGGATGGCTCAGTCGTTAAGCATCTGCCTTCGGTCCAGGTCAGATCCCGGGGACCTGGGATCGAGCCCCATATCGGGCTCCCTGCTCTTCGGGAAGCCTGCTTCTCCCGCTACCATTCCCTCTGCTTGTGTTCCCTCTCTGCTGTGTTTCTCTCTATCAAATAAATAAAAATCTTTTTAAAAAAAAAATGTAATATCAGGGGGCACCTGGGTGGCTCTGTAGGTTGAGCATCCGACTCTTGGTTTCAGCTCAGGTCATGATCCCGGTATTGTGAGATCGAGCCCTGCCACGGGCTCCATGCTCAACAGGGAGTCTGTTTGAGATTCTCTCTCTCCCTCTCCCTCTGCCCCTCCCCCCTTCCCCCACTCACATGTTCCCAAGTGCACGCTATCGCTCTCAAAATAAATAATCTTTTTAAAATGCATTATTGGGGTATTACAGATATTTTCTTTTTACTTTATGCACCTGTATTGCTTAAATTTTTGAAATGAACATAAAACTTTTATAATAAGTTAAGACATTTAACCTCTTTAAAAGAAAACAAAAACAAAGACATTCATCGCTTTTGGTCATTCCTCATAGCCTTCTTTCCCAGAAATTCTCTCTACTCTTCAGGACTCCCCACCTGAGGCATTTTGGACGTGTATGGGAGCAGGATTTGTCCAGCTGGTGGGTTGGTTAGTTGGCTGGCTAACCATTTGATTTGTTAGGTGTGAGCTCACAGGATGACTAAGAAGGGCATTTAGTGGGTCAGACCCAAGTGTGCCAACGTCTTGCAATCCATGGGACATGTCTGCCCAAAATGCCAAAACCTCCTCTGTGCTGGGAAACTCTAAATCATGTTTGAGAATATCAGATCCACTTCTTCCCACCCTGGCTTTTGGTCATACCATTATCATCTGCGGACATACAGGGCTGTACCGTCAACTGCTTCTTGATACACAAGAATAGAGATCTCAGAGAGAAAGAAAAGCAATGAAGACCCAGGCTGCTGAACTAAACCTGCGTTTGCCCAGACCTACCACTGGCAGTGGGGTGGTGGCTAAGCCGCCAAGCAGATCCTCGGCATCCCTACACGTGGGATTGGCTCTGGATAAAATAATCCAGATGGTGGCGACCATTTCAATGATTGTTTCATCGCCCAGCATGTGCCCATTATGACAACTGAGAAGTAAATGAACTAAAAATCATCCAGCCTGAACTTCAGGCCAGTGGGAGACCCACGCACAGGAAAGACCCAAAAAAATGTATTTTTTAATGGACGAGCAATAATACAATAAGAATCCTGTGACTTCAAACATAGAGTCTCAAGACAAGAAGTCAGGACGTTAATGGAGTGAGTAAGCTCCCAGCCCTCATGACCTCTTGGGAAAAACCACAATTTGTTTTCAATAAAAAAGTGTCTACAACTTATTCTATATCAAGAGGCTAGTATCCCTGTTGCCAGAAGGGTACCTTCTGCAGTCTCAGGTCTGCAGTCTGGTTATTTTTAGGTGAACCCAAAACTGTAGTATCATTGACTCCCTTGATATATTTCACAAAACCAAAGGAGGCAGTTACATTAAATTAGGAAGCTTAATTTTCTTATTCCTGGCCTCCCAGCATTACCCAGAGAGGCTTCTACTTCCATTAGGAAATACTCAACTATAAATTTGCCCCTGAATGCATTTGGATGTGACGTGGTGGACTCTGATGGGCTCCAGGGGCTTCCTCAAAATTACCCTCCACTTGGGCCTGAATTTCAATGCTCTTCCTGGTGCTGCCTGAGACGGGGGATGATAGCAAGAGGGGAATGTGCCCTGGGGGGGGGCGGTCGGATCTTAGTCCAAGGGAGGCGGGCAATCCTGCCTTCACAACTAGCTCTCAAAGGAGGGGGGTGGAGGCTGTCATTCCTCCAGGGGAACTCTTTCTTGAACCCCTGACACAGAAGAATGCAGTAAAAACCCATAAGTTTTATCCTCAAAGTTATCTGAGATATCTCCCCACCCCCCCCACCCCCGGAGTGAATTGGCTCAGGGTACACAGCGCCTTGATTAGAACCTCACGGTTAGTCATGGCCGTAGCTCAGGAACAATCTCACAAAGAAGTGCCACAAAAATGACACAGGCTTTATCCTTTGCTTGAAATTCCATTTTTGCCTAAGGACATCTGGCGGCAATCATAATTTACTCATTTGGACCGAATGAATGGTGTCTTATTTCCTCCCCTATGTGCAAACCCTCAAGTATGGCCATTAGAGGAGGCAGAGCTCTCGCTTGTCATCCGATTCTGCCCTTTACCAAGAAAGTCCAGTCCCCTATTTTTAAGCTCCTAGAACAATCCCATCTTAGGACTTTTTTTTTTTTAATCTAGACTAGCTTTTCAATAATTTGCATCACCTGTTTTCCTTTAAAAATGATTTCTCTTTTTTCCACATTGGGAGGACTTTCTGGATTTCATGTTGGAATATTCTTAGAGTCTCCATCCAATGTCCCTGCTCCTTCAGTTAAGAAGGAAGCAGCCTTCACACTTACTGAACAAGCTACAAAGACTGTATCGGTGGTTCTCGACCTTGGAAGCACATTGGAATCACATGGAAAGCTTTTTAAAATCCCAGTGCTCCAAAAATGACATACATATAATTCCATTTACATGAGGTTCTTAAAGGGAGGTGGGAGGGGCTATAGGGACAAAGAAAAGATCCATGGTAGCCAGGGTCTGAGCTAGGGGGTGAGGGAGGGGGCCTCAAAGAATGAGCCAGGATAATTTGGGAGATGTTAGAGTTGTTCTGTGCCCCGATTGTGTTGGGTGTTACAAAAAGTCTATTTACATCTGTTAAACTCATAGGAATGTACATCCAAAAAAAGTGAAAACTACTATATGTATGTTATTTTAAATCCCAATGTCCAGGCCATATCCAGCCTTGTTTCTGGACTATTCCAAGTTCACTCTGGTCTCCTCCCCTCCCCCAGCCACAGAAGGTAAAAGGTATAAAAATCAGCATATGTGATTAGAGACAAGCAAGAGTTTAATGATGGTTAATTTTATACACAACTTGACTGGGCCATGAAGTGCCCAAACATTATTCCAAGTGTTTTTATGAAGGGGTTTTGGATGAGATTAACATTTACATCAGTAGACTGGGTAAAGCAGATTGCCTCTATAATATGGGTGGACCTTGTCCAATCGATTGAAGGCCTGAACAGAACACAAAGGCCAATTCTCGTGAGTAAGAAAGAATTTTTCCTGCCTACTTGTCTTCCAACTGGGACAATGGCTTTTTCCTGCTTTCAGGCTGGAACTCAAATACCCGCTTTTCCAGATCTCGAGGTTATTGATGTCTGCTGACCTGTTGGACTAGAATTACACCATCCGCTCTCTTGGTTCTCAGGTCTTCAGACTTAGACTGGAATTACACACCAGCTTTCCTCGTCTCCATTCTGCTGACTCGCTCTGCAGATCTTGGGATGTATGTGTATGTGTGTATATGTACATGTAAACATACATATGCATTCTATTCCATTCGTTCTACTTCTCTGGAGAACTCTGACTAATACAGATCTCTTAAAATCCGCAGCCGCTGGCCAGGTAGTCCTAAGCTACACCAGTTCAAAGGTAACAAGCAGCCACTGACCTGGACTGTTCTAGAAACACCACAGAAGACTTACACGCCCTGTCTACCATGCACTTCCGTCCCAAGACACCACCTCAGGTCCTGGCAACATGCACCTCACTTCCTGCTACTGCCTCACCCATCACAACTCCAAAATTAAGAGCAGCAAAGAGAGGGAGAGAGATCTTTTATTGCCTTTTCCTAAAATATGGTGAAAATGTCCTCTTTGGAACAAACTCAGAAAAGTTGGTTCAAGCAGGTCTTTGGTTATTGCTTCCGTTTCCATTGTCTGGTTTCCTCCTTGGGAATTATCTGAAATTCTGAGGTTGGCTTTCTCTGCTATCTTCAGTGCCTATTATCCAGCCCACATCATCTTGGTTAAAAACCCTTTTACTTTTCTTCTGCATTCTAGAAGAGATTATCACATTCGTGCTCTACCTCAGTGGGCCCATTGCTTTCTGCTCACCCCGCAGTTTACTGCTTTCCAAGTGAATAGTGATGCAGCTGTTGATTTTTAATTACTTTGCAAAGTTTCCTTAATTTACCCAACTCCCTTCTTGTCTCGTCCTCTTATATGTTCATGGAGGCAGGTTCTCCTGTTAGAAATGTCTATCCCGGGGCACCTGGGTGGCTCAGTCGTTAAGCGTCTGCCTTCGGCTCAGGTCATGATCCCAGAGTCCTGAGATCGAGCCCCGCATCGGGCTCCCTGCTCAGCAGGAAGCCTGCTTCTCCCGCTACCATTCCCTCTGCTTGTGTTCCCTCTCTCGCTGTGTTTCTCGCTGTCAAATAATAAAATCTTTAAAAAAAAAAAGAAAGAAAGAAAGAAATGTCTATCCCTCCATCATTTACGCCAGGTCTGCCTGCATCCTCTTATGCAAATGTTCCCTGGAATGTTCTTATACTTCTGCAGTAAGTTGTTCCAGACTTTACTCTCCATCTGAATGTTCAGGAAGATGTTCCCTCTCCTTTCTTTGGCAGGAGGATTTCATAAGCCCCATGATGAAATGTTTTCTGTTGACTTATTCAATAAAGAGAAGACATCCATCTGGACTCAGTGTTTACTAAAATTCAAGGTGTGCGGACTGTCCTTGGCCGTAAGTCCTCTCCATTCGGGTGTTGACTGAATTTTATTCTCAAATATGCAGCTGGAGAGGAGTTGATATTTCAGCTTCTGGGTCAATTTTCATGTCTAGGAAGCTTTTATCTGATGTGAGTCTGTTAAGCTAAAATGTAATCAAATTTTATTCCCAGGACCTGACTCTGATGCTCTGAAAGGATAAAGCACATATAAAACCCTAACTCCCAAAATGTACCAGCGTTGAGTTCTTTTAGTCTCTGATTGCCACATCGAATGCTTACCTACAGAGGGCAAGGAGGTAGGTGTTAAACTTCTCGTGAGGCAATACGCCCTGGCATGCCCCTCCCTCTTCTTTATGCAGTCTGTGAGTGGAGGTAGAACAGCAGGTAAAGATGGGGTGAGGGTGCCTCTAAGAGCAGTGGCCCCTCAGTGTAACAGTTTTCATTCTTTCTTTTAGTGAAGGATTAGTGAACATCTACTCTGTGTTTAGCACTGTTGTGTGATGGCAGCACATAGGAAAACAGAGTTCCCCCTCATGGAGGCTACATTCTGGTGGGTGCAGAGCCAATGACTCGTCAAAATATTGATCAGGTGGGTAAGTGTCGAAGAGCATTAGCAGCGTAAAGGGATGGGAAGTAACGGAGGGGCTTAAGGATTTGGGAAAAACATCTCATAAAATGATTTTTACCAGCTTTTCTTCTTCCAAATGAATATTATGTAGAATCCTAATAGAAACACAAAATTCTTGGTTAAAATGGGCACTCAGCTTCCTTTTGTTCCCTTCAGAGGTCCTTGGGTATGTCCACAGGGCTTCAAGAGACACAGCCAGAAAGCCACTGGAAAAAAAAGAAAAGAAAAGAAAAAGGAAAGAGAAAAAAAGAAAAAGAAAAAAAATTTTTTTTAATTTTTTTCCCCAGATACTTTTTTTCCCCAAAAATGTTTATTTTATTTTTTTCAGTGTTACAAGATTTATTGTTCATGCACCACACTCAGTGCTCCATGCAATACGTGCCCTCCTCAATACCCACCACCAGGCTCTCCCAACTCCCCAATCTCTCCCCTCCAAAACCCTCAGTTTGTTGTTCAGAGTCCACAGTCTCTCATGGTTCATCTCCCCCTCTGATTTCCTCCAATTCACCCTTCCTTTCCTTCTCACAATGTCCTCCATGTTTTTCCTTATGCTCCACACGGAAGTGAGACCATATGATAATTGACTCTCTCTGCTTGACTTATTTCACTCGGCATAATCTCTTCCATTTTTTAAAAAAAAATTAAAAAAATAAAAGAAGAAAGAAAGAAAGAAAGAAAGAAAGAAAGAAAGAAAGAAAGAAAGAAAGAAAGAAAGAAAGAAAGACAGGCACTGAAATGAGCCAATGAGACACATTTTCAAAAATTTGAATGGTATCTTGGTTTTTTAAACAACTGTGAGTCATGCAGAATGGACCTAGTTCAGTTCCTAAAGTGAATGAAAAACCTGGATAATATAATTTAGATTCCAAATAGAATAAGAAAACTTAGTCTAACTATTTTTCTTACAAAAGCTTAGCACTGACAGTTTCAAATAGTGACAGATGTGAAAAGAAATCTATAAACTGTTCAAACAATGGCCTCATTGTTAGAATAAAAGGACAGACTTCTAAAATGAGTCCTTTGAAAGAAAGCACTTATTTGAGTAAGTGACTTCAATGACTTCTGATATATTTATTAAAAGCCGGTCCCACTGCTTAAGGAAATTGTGTCAGGTGGTGGAGAAAATAAATGTTTTGTGTTCAGACGGATCTAACTTTGAAGCCAGGATCTGCCCCATAATTCTTCTTTGAGCCTACATTTTCTCATCCGTAAAATGGGAGAAAGGAGACAGTCCCCTATAGGAAATACACATGGCCAAGAAGCATGTGGAAATGTTCAACATCATCTTCTTCAGAGAAATATAATTCAAGGTCACGATGAGATGCCAATTTACACTCACGTGTTGAGGGGAAAAAGTAAAATCTGGCAATACCAAGTGTTGGAGAGCATGTGAAACTATTGAATTTCTTACAGATTAGTCATAGATATAAAACTGGTACAACCATATTGAAAAACGATTTGGCGTGATCTTCTAAAGTTGAAAATATTTCTAGACTCTGCCTCAGCAATTCCACTCCTAGAAACACACACAAGACAGATTGACCCACATATAGCAAAATGATGCAAGATTGCTCTCTATATTTAAGAGTCTGGTTTCTTTTTTTTCCCCAAATATGTTTATTTTATTTTTTCAGTGTTAGAAGATTAATTGTTCATGCACAACACCCAGTGCTCTATGCAATACGTGCCCTCCTCAATACCCACCACCAGGCTTGCCCAACCCCCCACTCCTGGTTTCTTGTCTCTTTTTTCCTTTGTTTGTTCTGTTTCTTAGACTTCAGATATGAGTGAAATCATACGGTATTTGCCTTTCTCTGTTTTATCTCACTTAGCGTTACACCCTCTAAATCCATCCAGATCATTGCAAGTGGCAAGATTTCATTCTTTTTATGGCTGAGTAATATTCCATTGTGTATATGCACCACATCTTCTTTAGCTATTCCTCTACTGATAAGCACTTGAGTTGACTCTTAAATACAGAGAACAAACTGGTTATCAGAGGGGAGGTGAGTGGGGAAATGTATGAAACAGATGAAGAGGATTAAGAGCACATTTTCCATGAGGAGCACTGAGTAATGCATGGAATTGTTGAATCACTATATTGTACACCTGAAACTAATATAACACTGTACGTTAATTATACTGGAATTAAATCATAATAATTAACTAATAATAAAGACACACACAAGAATAGTCATAGCAATATCATTCACAACAGAAAAATCCTGGAGACAACCCTGGTGCCTATCAGCTGGAGAGGGGACAAATTGTGATGTATTCACACAATGGAATAGAATACATCAGGTAAAATGAACAAAATATAACCATCCACACAGTGTGGATAAATCTTAGCTAAATAATACTGGCTATAAAAGGTAGGTTTTGGAAAATACGAGCTACTCTATATACTTTTTATAAAGTTAAAATGAATATTAGAATACTTATAGATGTAATAAAATAATGTAAAAAAGAATACAAAGTAACAACACACACAGGATCCAAGATGATGGTTACCTTGGTTGGGAGGAATCAGTGAGATGGAAGCAGATGTAGTTATTGTC
Organism: Procyon lotor; assembly: GCA_028646535.1. NCBI lineage: Eukaryota > Metazoa > Chordata > Mammalia > Carnivora > Procyonidae > Procyon > Procyon lotor. The sequence continues at coordinate 11,002 of JAQQSY010003913.1, forward strand.
AAGATCCTAGCTTTTGTTTTGGGCAGTGAATTTGGGGTGTTCTTCACATTAGTACAAAATATTCAACTTTATAAATAAAGGGGGAGGGGGAGATGAAGCATGAGGGACTGTGGACTCTGAGAAACAAACTGAGGGTTTTGGAGGAGAGAAGGGTAGAAGGTTGGGTGATCCTGATGGTGGGCATTAAGGAGGGCACGTATTGCATGGAGCACTGGGTGTGGTGCATAAACAATGAATCTTGGAACACTGAAAAAATTAAATTAAATTTTTTTAAAAAGTGGACCATGCATGATACAATAACAAGAATGTGTCATTAACCTAGGGTTATGACTGACTCAATTCTGTACACCTGGGATCCAATGAAAAAATAAAATAAAATAGAATGGGGATGAATAAGACTTATCTAGCATTGATCTATATATGTCTTGCTAGAAATTCCCTTAAAAAGCAGTGTACTCTCATTTATCATTACATTTGCTTGTGAGGCCAAGAAGAAGAAGAAAATAGAATGGAACCAATAACACTTACTTTTCACAGTTATTGTAAAAGTTTGCATGACTTAATGAAAAAAGTATATGTAAAACGACTGACACTTAGAAATAGATTTTAAATATTGACTCTCTTAATACATATTCTTTACTTAACAGTCACAAAAATGTAGTGCTATTCCTTCACATTTTCTTGCTAAAATATAGAATAGCAAAAAGAGGGGATGGTGCACTTAGAAAGTCTCCCAGCTGCTAGCTGGTCACTTTGGACAAGTCATTTGAAGTCAATGAACATAGTTTACTCATTTAAAAAAAAAAACACAGTAAATTAAAATACTTGAGGGGAGCCTGGATGGCTCAGTCATGAGATCAAGCCCTGTGCTGGGCTCTGTGCGTGGAACCTGCTTGAAATTCTCTCTCTCCCTCTGCCCCTCCCACGCTCATGCCCACTGGCTCTCTAAATAAATAAATAAATAAATAAATAAATAAATAAATAAATAAATAATTTTAAGATGCTTGAGACCCCTGAATGTGGTGTTCAAGTCTGTTTATGTCTCGTGATTTTCTCATTTCATGAAGTATCACATTTATATACATATTTCCCTATCATTCCCAGGAACACTTGACATACAGAATAGGATTATTAGTCCATCCTCTTGCTGCCATTACTCTCTGGAAGTCAGAATGGCTTAATAAATAGTAAATAATGTAATAAATAAGAGGAAACTCAAAATCCCCATTACACAAAAATGCCATATCTGTAACCATCTTTCATTTTTTTCCCCAAATATGTTTATTTTTTCAGTGTTACAAGATTAATTGTTCATGCACCACACCCAGTGCTCCATGCAATACGTGCCCTCCTCAATATTCACCACCTGGCTCGCCCATCCCCCCACCTCCTCCCCTCCAAAACCCTGTTTGTTGCTCAGAGTCCACAGTCTCTCATGGTTCATCTCCCCCTCTGATTTCCCCCCATTCACCCTTTCCTTCCTTCTCACAATGCCCTCCATGTTTTTCCTTATGCTCCGCACGTAAGTGAGACCATAAGATAATTGGTTCTCTCTGCTTGACTTATTTCACTCCGCATAATCTCTTCCAGTCCCGACCATGTTGATACAAAAGTTGGGTATTTCATCCTTTCTGATGGAGGCATAATATTCC
>JAQQSY010003914.1:0-12650 GCA_028646535.1 Procyon lotor
CCCTGGCCCTGGCTTGCTCAGCTCCGTCTGCCCCGTTCCCACGTGAGGTCAGAGCCAGGCTTCCCCCGCCCACAAGTGGCCAGTTCTCTTATGAAGGGACCATTTCCGGGGCCGCCCAGGAATGAGGCTTGCACCCTTCCCACTGAAGAGTCCAAAGCCGCCAATCAGCATGTAGACAAGTTAGGGGGATGACGTCAGGAAAACAGAAGTCAGAATCCCAGGTGAGAGTCGGCTTTTGTGTCTTTTCCATCGCTAGAAGGGAGAAGCATGTGGGCCGGGCCACCCCCAGGGGCCAAGGAGGTTTGTGTTGACCCTCCCACGAGCCTCCTGGCTGCTCCATGGCCTGGTGGGCCCGGGGAAAGCACCCCTCCGTCCAGAAAAGCTGAGGGATGGCAAAGCCTAGGAGCCAGTGAAAGTTCCTTTTTCTCCACATAAGCAATATATTATTTTAAACGTACCGCAGGTTTTATTTATAAGAACAACGTGATGTCATTAAAAACTCTCCCTCTCATAAACCACCATTTAACTGTCTTGGGTTGAAAAATCTTTCTGGCTTTTTTTTTTTTTAGAATTAGAAATATCCGCAACAAGGGCTTGTATGAGGTCGCTCCCCAGGGCAGCCTCATTGCCTCCCTGAGTCATAATCAGCCACCAGAGCTTTGCTGGAGGAGCTCCACAATGGGCTCTGATCCCCGGGCCTTTGTTTGCTCCCACTATGTGTAATAAAGAGGAAATCTCCATGGAAGCAAGGTAATACCCTCTTCGTGACCCACCCCGGCGACCACCCCGTGGGGCTAGAAGGTTCACCTGGGTTACCTCGGGCCACCCCACTGGTCCCCAGGGAGGGCCCTCCCTAGCAAATGCCCGGCTGGGATTGGGAAGATTTCCTTTGTTAATGAAGGACTTCCCTTCTTCACACCTTCTACTTCCTCCTGGAGCCTCAAACCCATCTGCTTTATTTCCACCCTAAATACTCACACAGTTTGAGCAGAACAGCTGGTAAATAGAGAGGATTCAGCAGTTTCCTCTAAACCGGCAGGCGGAGGTCAAACTCGCCGGGATGTGAATAGTGTCACTTGTAGAAACGACTTTGTCTACAAAAGACAGCCGGTGTGGAGACAGCATTGTCAACTAATCTCAATCTAAAAGAGTCTGCCTGGAGATTCGACTCTCAAAATAAGCCCCAGACGAAGCCACCTGTCGGTTGCCCTCAGTAACTTTCTTGCTGTTTCTCACCTTTCTTCCTCCATGTCCGCGGTGGCCACACGCCCAGCACCAGATCATAAATCACGACAATCCTGCTCCTCAGTGCACAAGCTTCTCTTGCAACCAGCGTGGCCCTAGGACCCACTTCCAGCCAATGAGGTTGAGAACAAAAGTAAGTTGAGAACATTTCTGGGAAAACTTTCACTTTTCTTATTAAAGGGACAGACATGGTGGGTTCTATTTTGTACTTCCCTTCTTTCTGCCTTGAATACAGACATGATGTCTGGGGCTGTAGCATCGATTTTGCAACCATGAGGCCAAGAAAGACCTTGGGTAAGCACTGCAGATTAGCAGGACTCGTGGCAGCCAGTGCCTACCTCTGAACCTCTGGTTATGTGAGAACAATAAACCCATATGTGTTCGAGCCATTTAAGTTGGTTTTCTATTACTTGCAACTTAACAAGTTCTACACTAGACACAGCACACTTGGCATCCTTCCATCAATCCTGTTCTCTGAAGGAAACTGAAGCAGAAGGAGCAGAACTTGCACCCTCCCCTACTCTCCACCACCTCCCCTTTGTAGGACAAATCCATGGGGACCCAAGCTGGGTAGATGGAACTGTGAAATGTTCCAATCTGACCCAGGGTTTTGGGTCCTACACAGCCATTTCTGCACCTGTCTCCCTGCAGCTCTACTTCTCTGCCCACCACAGGGCAGCCAGAGCCAGGGCTGGAAGCCCACATTGGACCTCATCACTTCTCGGCTTAGAGTCCCTCAGTGACCCCTGTGGCTCTGACGGCCGTGGTCTGAGTGTGTGCCCCCCAAACGTATATCTGAGACCTAACGCCCAGTTCCTGGGTGTGATGGTAAGAGGGGGCGGGAGTTTTGGAGGGGGGCTTTGTGCCCCTTATAAAAGAGACACCTGATGGGCCCCCATTCCCTTCTGTTAGTGAGGACGCAGCTAGAAGCCTGTGACCTTGAAGAGGGCCCTCCCCCGACCGTGCCAGCTCCCTGACCCTTGACTCCCAGTCTGTTTGTTGTTGGGAAGCCACTGGGTCTGTGGTGGTTTGTTAGAGCAGCCCGAATAGACTAATTCACCGATTAAGACTAAAGACTGGTATGTTGTGTTGTTGTTTTTTTTTTTATCAAGACTCTTGACTTAAAGTTAGGAAAACCCAATTTCACCGTGGGAAACGGTTTGGTGATTTCCTCAAAAAGTTAAACACGGAGTTTCTGTGTGACCCAAGAATTCTGCTCCTAGGCCTATAAGCAAGAGAATTAAAAACATGTGCTCAGATAAATACATCTGTACAGATGTTCACAGCAGCGCTATTCACAAGAGCCAAACAGGAGAAACAACCCAACCGCCTGTCACACTGATAACAATGTGCGTAAGCCTTAACAACATCAAGTTTTCAGGCGGGGAGTATTAAGAGACACAAAAGGGCACATGTTGTAGGCTGCATTCATACAAAATACTCAGAATCAGCAAATCCGTAGAGAGACAGAAGGTGGACTGGTGCTCGTGAGGGGCTGAGGGGCAGGGGAGAATGAGGAGGGGCTGCTCCACGGCTTTGAAGCTTCCTTTTGAGATGATAAGAATGTTTTGGAAGGAGACACAGGTGGTGGTTGTACAACATGGTGAATGTACTAAATGCCCTGGGTTGTTCACTTTAAAAATTGTTCATTTTGGGGTCTGTGAGTTTTAACTCAACTTAGAAAAGTCCTGAAAGAAAAGGAAGGAAGGAAGGGAGGGAGGGAAGGGGAGGGGAGGGAAGGGGAGGGGAGGGGGGAGGAAAGAGGAAGGACAGAAGGAGAGAGGAAGGAAGGAATTTACTGGCTCCTAGAATTAAGTGTGCCGTTGAAGACGGGGGCTCAGCCGAACGATGGGCAGGAACAGGACGAGAGTGGAGCGGCTCTCCTTTCCTCGTGCCACCGCCCAGGATGGCCGCACTCGGCCTCAGCCTCCCCGAGACAGGCAGGGCGGCGGGCCTTCCCCTCCAGCCTCAAGCGCCCCAGCTCCGGACCCCAGCAGAAAGGCCAGGTCCAACCTGGGCCACACCCCCACCACCGGGGTCTAAATGACCAGCGCACTCCAGACACACCCCATGGGCAATAACGGGGAAGCTGGGGGGCTACAGTTTCTCTGAGGGTCTCATTTCTTTAAAGGACTAGGAACAAAGGAGGATTTCTCTTGGCCACTTTCGTTTTTCCGCAGGACAGGAAGAAAGAGACCGCCCTGGGTACTTGCACAGGGACAGTTCAGATAGAGAACTGTGACCAGAAACTACGGAAAGGCTGGAAGGGGACCCCAAGGGGCCCAGAAGGGGGCAGAAGCAGGAGCGGGACGACGTTGTGGCGGAGGGAGAATGGAGCAGGACAGGACTCAGCCCATCCAGAGCCCGGGATCCCGACCCTGTCCGAGACACCAGGCCGCTGCGGAGACGCAGCAAGAACTTGCTGGAAGGACAGCGTTCCTCCGGCCGGCAAAGGAGAAACGCCAACAGGGTCCGGCTCCAGCGTTCCCGGCAGGGCATAGCAGCACGGACTCGGGGCTGACAGATGAGGGACCGACTGAGCAGGAGTTCTCATCTGCTGGGTCTTCAGGTTCTCCGGCAAAACAAAAACGGGACGGGCTGCTGCTGTTTGGGACGCCGTGTCTGGCGAAGCCGTCAGGGGATCACAATGCCCCTGCTGACCTATGTCGGGGGACAAGGGCTGACAGGCCTCGCGTCACCGATTCCACAAGGACGTAGGCATCGCATGCAGGGTGAGGAGAGGACGCAGGGTTGCCCTCTCTCCCTCCCTCCCAGGGAGAAGGGAGACAAATTCGGGCCAGGCAGGCCTTGCGCATCAGGGTCACTTCCATTCTCTTTTCAGACTCTGGTGGGATGGGGCTGATGGCCCTGCCTCCTCCTTGCTGCTGTCCTGGGGTGCACTTCGCTCTGGTCTCCTGCCTGAAGCCCCAGGGCAGCGGGTGATAAAATGCTGCTTGCTCGTCCAGACCATGTCTGGGGTTCCCGCAGAATCCAGCCCAGCTTTGGGACGGCGACCTGCACCATGAGTCCCGTACCCACTCCGCTGCTGCTAACGGGGTGCCTGCTTCCCCACTCGCTCCTGCCCCTTCTGACTCAGGCTCCCGTGAAACGAGCGAGGCAGGAGGGGGGCCGGGCACGGCCCCACGTTCCTGGGCTCCCCACAGCTAAGAACCCCTGTGACAGCCCCCCCTTATTGCTCCCCACGGCTCTCCAGGCACAGGTCCACCGACCTGAACTTGAGCCCCGCTCTCCATGGAGGAGACCAGGCTACAGAGCCTCTCACCCACGTGGAGAGCGGGTAGATTTGCAGGCAAATAGCCTCAGGCCTTCGGAAGCCCTCCCAGGGATCCTGACCCACTGGATTCAGTGAGATAAACCACAGGAAGGTCGCACAGGTCTCCCAACGAATCTGGCGCAGAGTAGACCCTGCGGGCAGCTTGCGTGGAGGCCCAGACTCTGAACAGGCCGGGGGGCTGGTGGCCCTGGGAAGCCGTGTCCAGCTTGTAGCAGAGCTCTGCGTGGGAGAGGAACCGCTCGGCTTGCACCCGTCGTCGGGTCAGAAGGCAAACTGATCATTGCCCCAAAGGCTACTTCCTTTCCACGCACAGTGGCCGGAAGAGGGGAGGCTCCGAATCTTGAAGAGGCTGTGAAGCCTTCGGCAGTGGCAGCGGCTCTGAGAACGCACGTGCGTCAGTAACACTCGAAGCTGCCGCTGAGATGCGGCCGAGTCTGGGAGGACAGAGATCCGCAGACTCGTGGAGGAGAGACACACAGGCCATTCCACCTGACGCTGCTGTGGCCCGGCCCCGGGGCACCCCCCACCCCTCCAGTCCCAGAGTGACGCCCACCCTTCCTTCCCAGCACGAAACCCAGGCCATTTACTGGGCAGCCAAACAATGACCCTGCCCCGTGACTCACAGGCCCACAGACAAGGTCGCCCGAGGACAGAGAGGACCACCTGTCTGGGCTCTGCATTCAGGGACGTACGTGGGGGACGCTTTCCATGTGCAACGTCTGACACCAAAAGCTGGATTTCTCTATTGAGAGCCAGCTACAAAGGCCCTGAAGCCTGCTTGCACCGAGGCTTTGTCCTCGATTTAAAAACATGCTTTTCCCCGAGGGCCTCTGAGCAGGGACTGTAAAGAATTGCAACAAGGCCCTTGTAGTCAGACAGAATTAATACGACTCATTCCTCCTGCTGGATCTCAATAGGACACTTGAAACCCAGACCACATCCACAAGGCCGAGCTCGGTGAGGCTTCAGGGATCACTTGCAATAGAATCAGAGTCGAGGGTTTGGGGTTTTGCGTGTACGTTTGGGGCGGGTGGCGGGGGGGGGGGTCTTCTTTTCAGCTGCAAGCACACCTTTCCAATCAAGCGCCCAAATACATGTACTATCAGGGCCGAAACAGAGCGTGGACACCAGGACTGGGAAGTGGCCGGACGGAGAGAGTTTCCACTGAAGGCCCTGGAAGGAGGCAGAGTTTAGCCCAGAGACACGTGTGCTTTAGTCCCAGTAGCACCAGGTGGCAGAAGGACAGAACGAAGAGAAGGCAGAAGGAGAAAGGAACCTACAGGAGTCACTGCAGGTTTCCCGAGCACTGATTTATGTGCCTACAGCGCGCCGGGTCCCATGGACGTAAGCGATTCAGGGCAAAGGGCAAGAACACTCAGAGGCCACAGGAACGACGGCCCGACATCCTCCGAGGCTTGAAGACAGGTGCAGTCCTCCTCCTGCCAGGTAAAGAGGCCGGGGCACGGAGATGACAAATTAAATGCAACCTTCCCCCTCCCCCGCAAAAAATAAGGTCTGTGACTGTTTCTAAATCATAGGAATAGCGCGCCCGGAAACGTCTGATTTTGTCTTGGTTCTGATCAGCCGTGTGGACTGTCTCAGTCTTGCTTGGGCTGCTGCAACAAATATGACAGTCTGGGGGCAGGAACAACACGCGTTCGCTCCTCGAAGTTCTGGGGGCTGGAGGGCCAAGACCCCTGGCTCACAGACAGCTGCGTGCACGCTTGTCCTCACAGGACAAGGGCCCAGGGGCTCTCTGGGGTCTCTTTACAAGGACACTGGTCCTATCGCGAGGGCTCCCTGCTTCTGACCCAGTCACCTCCCACAGGCCGCATCTCCTGTTACTATCGCCTTGGGATAACAAAGTGGACTTAGGAATTTGGTGCAGGACACAAGCATCGGGTCCATATCACGGCCCCAGCAAGCAACACGACCCGCAGACTGCCTGATACCATGCAGGAGGGACCCTCACTGCTCGTCGATGGGGACATACAGAATTTCATGTTCCTGCAATATTTCTTCCTATATTAAGCTGAGACGAGCTAATTTTTTGCTCACTCCTAAACCCCACATTTTCCCAAATAAAAACCTCTTCTCTTATTCCTAAATGAGGAAACGTATTTTTTTTTTAACGCCTCCAATTTGTCCAACACCCCACCAAATGCTGGATATTTGACCCTTACAACGCTCCTAAGAGGTCGGCATCCCACTTGGTGGATGAGGACGCAGAGACTCAGAGAGGTTAAGTCACCTGCCCAAAGTCACAGCGCGGACTGTGACCCGCTTGACTCCAAAGCCCGTGCGAAAAAGTTGTTTTCAAATCGCGGCTCTGCCACAAGCTGTGTGCCCTTGAGATAGTTTTGCGCCCTTTCTGTATTCTCCTCGGCAGACCCGCTTCACATGGGCCAGGCAGTGAGCTGGGATGGTAATGCCTGGGGAGGTGGCGTGGTCAGGCTCTAAGTGACAGTGTGACGTGTTCACACGTGAGAACGCTCCTGCTCTCCCCTTGCCAGGGGCCCCCGCCTCTCCCATGTCAGAGACCTGTGGTGGCGTCAGTGCTTGGCCAAAATTTTCCGAGCGGTGCTCTCTGGGTAAGACAGGAAGACTAAAGTGTATCTGACCAAGGAGTTGCCCCAACCGATGAAGGAGGGAGAGAGAGAGAGGAGAAAATAAAAAGAAGATGGTTGGCAGGGAAGGGGCCTGCAGAGAGCCGATGGGAGCAGGTTTTCCAAGAAGGACCCTGCATCTCTTGGGGTGGAAGTTCCAGGGAGGTTTGAGGACATTTGAGGAATTTCCTTTGTGGTTTAGAACCTAGCCGTGTAGGACTCGGAGCGACGTGTCACTGAAAACTTGAGTGGCCTTGAAAACCCGGCCATAGAAGCATGACTGTCTTCGAGAGGGGCCTCCGGGAAGAGCTTCAAGGACAGAAAACTCGAAGAGGAAACAGTTATGCAGTCGTGACAGGAAGCCTCCCAGCCTCGCCGCCTAAAGTAATAGGGAAAGTAGGAAGTGTACCCTACGCCGGGGTCATCCGGGGTCATCCGGCCGAGGAGACGGTCCACCCCGAGCGTGGGACACACCCCCTGCCTTCTTGCTGCTTCTGCTAAAGGCCACAGGGAGAAGGAGCTATGGGAAGGGCCCTTGGACAAAAGGGAGCCATCGTCCTGGCCTGGGAAATTCTTGACCTCTCCGGGTGCCAAATGGTGTCAAAATTAAGAAAGGGCTCCTGGGCCAAAGACAAGTGCAGGACGCTGTCAGGAAAATCTGATCCAAAGATGAATGCAGAAGCATGATTGGCCTGCATCTGCTTGGGCTGATGCAGCAGACAGCAAGTCCCACACACGGTGCCTCGAACAGCCCTGTCCTCTGAAGCCCTGATAGGACAGCTGAGGCTATTCTTTTTTCTAAGGGAATGAGCCCCGAGAAGACTGGAGACCCACAGAGTCCAGCAGGGAACTGACGTGGGGGGAACATGGCCAGCTTGGGCTGAAAGGCACAGACGGCACACGCTGCAATGACGTCTTTGGCGCCCGGACCCGGTACAGGCCGGAAGCTGACTGAGAAAAGGAAGCCCCAGGAAAAGGAAGGATGATGCAGAGGGAGAAACAGAGGCCGGCGGAGTGAGTCTGAAGGCCGTGGAATCTACGCCCGGAGCCATCCACGGGTGCCCGCCTGCCTTTCAGAAGGGCTCTGCGCCCGCGACCTGCGTGTATCCCCACCTTCCATCCAGGCCCAACAGCAGGGCCCACAGCATCGCCCTCTGCTTGTCCCATCCTTGTCTGGTGTTGAGTGTGGAAGGGGGCAGACAGCGTGTGCCTCTAGTTCACAAATTTCTGATCAAAGAGAACTGGATTGGAGGGCTCAAGGAGCCTCATTAGTAGGGACCTGGTTTGGATAGGACGAGACTTTGGGGCCTTGGGAGAGCTGAGCACATCGTGCCCATGGGAAGGCCACGAACTGTGGTGGGACGGAGGGTGAGTGTGGCCACCCGCCTCCACGATGGCCCCTTGCTCCCTCCCTCCAGCGTTCTCAGGCCTGTGCTGTCCTGCCCTTCCGGAATGGGACTGACCCATGCTCGGGGACTTTGCTCTGGGAGAAGGCAGGGGTCATGTCATGAGGCCAGAGCAAGCCTCTGCCAGGCCCACCTGGGGAGAAGTTGAAGTCTCTGCCCACAGAGTGTGGACTCAGCAACCGTGCATGGGAGCCATCGTGGTGGGCAGACCCGCCAGCCTCCTTCAGGCGGTCGCAGGGCCCTGCCTAGTTCTTTCCCTGCAACCTCATGAGAGAACCCAAGCCCCACGATTCTATGAAGATGCTCTCCAATTCCTGTCCCATAGGCACTGTGTCAAAATAATACTACGTTTAGTATCGGTTTCAGACGCTACAGTGTGGGATAATTTGTTACTCGGCAACAAGTAACTATTACAGGATAGAAATAAACACGTCAAAGATTTCATTCAATTCGTTAATTAATGATGATGAAAATAGGAATACAGTTCCCAGAGCATTTGAAGAACTTGATGTTTATGGGCAATTTAAGGATGAGCTGTTAGTTAGAATCTGAGGGCTAGGTTCATACAAAAGAATATGAAACCGGTTCCCGTCCTCCGGAGTAATGAGCTGCCACCTTTGGGTTATCTTTTCCACCAAACAGAAATTGGTTTCATCTGTGTCAGTCAAACATCTGAAGTTCGGAATTGCCGAGACCTTAAATTGACAGAAAGCAGGGAGTGGAGTCACTCTTTGCTGGGAGAGGCTGCTCCGTGGCTTGCGGCATGTTCAGTAGCATTGCTGCCCTTATCCACTAAAGGTGACCCCCCTGCCCTGTGCTCCCCTCCAGTTGTGACAACCGAACATGTCTCTAGACATTGTAGATGTCCCCTGAGGGACCCAGGGTTGAGAACCACTCCCACAGATCATTAAGTATCCTTGGGCAGACCTATCCCGTGATGTTCATTTTGACACTGACCTGACAGGCCATCCACTTCTTGGCCTTATTTCCAAGTTACAAATACTTTCTTGCAACAAGAGTCTGTGAGCCAGGAGCTTAGAGAAGATGCTCCCTCCCACCTGACGGCTTCCAAGGAAAGGGGCTTGCAGCCCCCTGCAGCTCCCCCCAGCTAAAACTGGATTTGCAACATGGTCTCCTTCCCCCCCACCCAGAAGGGGCCAGGAAGGAAGCGGTAAAGAGGGCGAATGCAGTCGGAGTAGGGCACGGGCTCAGGGAGCTTCTGGTGTAAACCACGCGGCCCTATAGATGGAGAATTGCCTCAAAGCAGCTCAGGCAGGAAGGTCAGTTGTTAGCCAATAGAAAGGTAAGGAGACGAACAGGATTCCTAAAGGAAACCCCAGGCCCTAATTAACAGTTTTTGGGTTTTGTTTGCTACCATTTCAAAATCATTTTAAACAGGCAAGCAGTATTTACCTAATAAAAACAGGAGAAATTTGAATTCACCTTTGGGGGCAGATGGATTCTTTGTTTTGAAAGGAACCATTACATGAATTCCTTAAATGAATTTCCCTTTAAACTGATGAGGGATGGAAGCAGAAAAATGTTCACCCTTAGCCGGGAAGGCTGACCTACAGCCTGCCCACTTCCTGTAAGGATCAAATACGTGCTGATTGCTACATTCTTAAAGGGTCTTCTGGCCGCCTACACATCTCAGCCCTAATTAATGTCGAGCTGAATGATAAGCAGCAGAGAAATCTTGCAAAGGTAGTTCTACGAGTAGAAATTTGAGGACCTTCATGATCTAATACTCTCTGCCCGTACCCCTTTGCCCTGAGCACCAAGCCTACAACCACCAGCCTCACGCAGAAAAGTGCAGCTCTTTCTGCCCACGGGCGCTGTCCCCGTGCTACTGAAATAAACTTACTAAGTTGCACCATACAAAGTCTCAAGAATTCTTTCCCAGCTGTCCCTTTCCACAATCTCGCAGGAAAACCATAACTTCGATACTAAGTACAAAGCAAATACTCACCACGCCTGTTGAGTCTATTGGCCTGTATGTGGATGTTTGAGGCTGAGAAGCTCCGTATTCTGCGCAGAGTAAAAGGCAGAATCAGAACTGACCTGAAAAAAAAAAAAATGGTCAGCAAGGGGTGGAAGACTCGGCTTGCCGTGACTGTACCGGCAGCCTGTGGGGCGCTGTGTCTGCTGGAGGCCAGACGGGTTGGAGAAGTCCCCCACAAGGAAGGACGGAAGGCCAGGACACGGAACCTGGGTGGGGCTTGTTGTCACTTAGCCTTTGTGGATGCTGTGGGACTAAGCTTAGTTTTAAGGCCCAGTGAAGACTCCTGGTAGACAGTCATGTTCGGATGGACTAGTTTTGTCAAGGACCAGAAGGCAGGAGGGCACTCCGGAGGCCAAGAGTGTATCCCTCAAACCTAGGGCCATTACGTTTTTCTTTTCTTTTTTTTTTTAAGACTTTATTTATTTATTTGACACAGAGAGAGAGAGAGATCACAAGCAGGCAGAGAGCCCGATGCAGAGCTCGATCCCAGGACCCTGAGATCATGACCTGAGCCGAAGGCAGAGGCTTTAACCTGCTGAGCCACCCAGGTGCCCCTGGGGCCATTTCTGTTGTCAGTCATCCTTGAGATGGGGAACAGGATGAGGGAGGCCAGCCTCTGACAAGAGAGATGGCCATGCTTTCTGGGCCTCCGAGCAGCTGGAGTCAGGGACATACCCAAGGCCCACCTGGTGGGGAGAGGGCCCCTCCTTCCCATGAAGGCCATCTGGAAGCCAGATGGGGGAGCCCTGGAAAGGACACCTAGACAGACCCACCTAGAGACTCTAAGGGTAGCCACATCCAGTAGGCTTATCACTTACCTACGCTGTACCTCTTTTCCTCTCTTTCTCCCTAGCTCATCAACCGAGTCTGGTTTCTGTTGAGGGGGAGGAATTTAAGGGAAAAGTCTGTTCTGTGCCTAAAATGCAGTGCCAAGCACCCAAGCTGGCATGCTGGTAAGGACAGCAGCCTGAGGGAGAGGAAGAGTGGCCTGGCCCAATGACACAGCATGTATGTGCCACCACAACCCCCAAACCGGACCTCCGAGAGATCTCAGGGAGACTGAGACCCTGGGCACAGAGGGGACTCAGGGTTAACAATTCCCAAGACTAACAGGCAACTAGGGAATTCATGGAAAGATGAAGTGTGGTTGAGGGGTGGTCACAGACTGGTAAGGCCCAGACATGCAGGCTATTGGTGAATGATGGATAGACAGGCAGAGACAGAGGTGGAAAGGATGGATGGATGGATGGGTGGGGGTGCAGATAGGCATGTAGACAGATATAAAGGATGGATGGTGAAGGAGTTCAGAGCATGTCCCCCAAAGGAGGCCACTTTGGCATATTGATTATTTTGAGTTAAAAGACTTGAGAAACAGTAGGTATGGGGTGCCTCGGTGGCTCAGTCAGTTTAGCCCCGTGTTGGGCTCCATGCTGGGCACAAAGCCTACTTGAAAGAAGAGAAAGACAAAGAGAAAGAGAGGGTGGAAGAGCAAGATGGCGGCAGCGGAGGAGACCTACATTTCAGGTCCCAGGGGTTCAGCTGGACAGTTATCAAATGTTCTGAACACCTACAGACTCAACAGGAGGTTGAAGAGAAGAAGAGCAGCAATTCTAGGAACAGAAAAGTGACCACTTTCCAGAACGTAGGACGTGCAGAGAAGTGAATCCAAGGTAACATTCGGGAAGATAGACTGCGGGGGGAGGGGCTGGATCCCGGCAGCGGCAGAGCAGGGAGCACAAAATCGGAACTTTTAGACTCTGCTCCACTGAGGGACGTCGCTCCAGAGGCTAAACAGGGTGGAGCCCTCGTGGGGACAGTGTGGTCTCAGGACCAGCGGGGTCACAGAAGGACCAGGGGTGCCTGAGTGTGACAGAGGCCCCAGGTATCAGAGTGGGGGAGCCTGCGGCAGAGACGGAGCCAAGGGGTGGGCTCTCAGCTCGGGCTTACTTTACACTCTGATCCGAGGCAGTCAGGCTGCTGCTCTTCAGGCAGGGACCCCACAAGCTGCAGACCTGGGGAGACTCACCTTCCTTCCTCCTCCCGGAGGAGCGGTGCAGGAGCGGCTGCAGGAATCGGCTGGGTTTGGAGACTCCAAA
>JAQQSY010003915.1:0-12650 GCA_028646535.1 Procyon lotor
CAGAGCTTCAGAAGCCTACAATGATAAGCATTATTACTCACATGCCTCACATTATTATTACTCACATTACTCACTGGGATCTGCTGGGAGTTGGCTTTAGGAAGGCTCTGGCCCTTCCATGGCACAGCAAGAGAGCAAAGAGGAATCAGAAACATTGAAAGCTTCTTGAGGCTTTGATTCACTTTCTCGTAATTCTATTGGCCAAAGAAAATCACATAGGTTGGGGACATAAATTTCAACTTTATAGGGGAAACTCCAAAGTTATATGCTAAAGGGTGTAATACAAAGAAGGATGAAGGACTGAAACCACTGATGCCAACAGTCTACTGCACCCATGGATATCCCATGGGCAGAGTGGGAGAAAGGTGATATTTCAAGGAAAACATGAATGCTATTAATAGAAAAAGTGGTGGATAGATTCTGGCTAGCAAAGTCAACAGATGACCACTTCTATCACGATAAAATACAAACTCATACAGAATTTTTGATAGTGGTAATGTAAAGAAAGCAATGTCTGAAAATGTTAGAAGTAGAATCATTAGTATTTGATGACTGTACTTAGAAGTGAGAGAAATTGGCACACAGAGTCACACCAAAGTGAACTAGAGAACATGGCACATCAGACTTGGGAAAGTTGCAGGGGAAGAGGGAATGAAGGAATGGTAAGTTTGGTTTTAAGCATAATGTATTGATTGGTGAAGAAAAAGAAAAGAAAATTGAAGTAGAAAGAGGATAAATGGAAAATGTTCATCTAGCTGAGTTTGAGGTATTTTCCTTTGAGTCCAGAATTTTTAGAAGTTGTACTTTGAATTTCATCTCAGGTCTGTATAGCCAACTCTTCATCATACTCATCATTTTTATTCCAAAGATACCTTCTGGTATCTTAGAAAATGAGTTTCTAGAAAAATCATTAGTATTTTGTTTCTATTAAGAACAATTTTGCTCCACCAGTATCATAATATCTTGAAAAGCCCAAAATCATGTGATGTTTTCCAGATAGCAATAAGAAAATATTTAATTCAATTCAGTTCAGTGTTCATGTCATATTTACTTTGTTAGAGTCTGATTCCCTTTAAATGAGAAATCAGGGTAGAGATTTTATTGTGGATCTCTATTAATCAGGATTTTTTTTTAACCAGACCATCTCTAACCTATGGCCATCAAGATAAGTGGCAATCTGATACTACCTTTTTAAAAATAGATGTCTTTAGTTAGGATAGCTTTCTGCATTCTATAGTTAATACCCTAAGTAGTAGCTTGTATCAGATTTTCTTTTCTCTCTTCTGAAGGTGCAATTACAGCCTCTTCTTTTTAGTTCTACCCTCAAAGCAGTAGATCAACTTGCTTCTAGAGAATTTATCATTACAGGTAGTTCAGAGAGATTAAGAGGAAGAACATGGGATGCAGAATCAGACAAGCTGGGCCACTTGCTAGTTATGTGACTTTAGGGGAATCACTTAATCTTTTTGTGCCCCAGTTGCATGAAAGTACTTCCGCCTTTCATGTCTCACCAAAGAGATATAAAACCCAGATGCCTTCCTAATCAGCAAAGTGAATATCAGAAAAGTATTTTCATTGGTAAAATTAATGACTTGCTTATCATCATAATCATTAATCAAATATCTCTGGGAAAATTAGTGTTGTTAAAGATACTTATTGGCTGAAATATATCAAAAGTGCTTCTCACACTTAACAAAGAGCTAGCTTTTTTATTTCATAGCATGAACTGTTTTGTCCTTGCTTGCAAATACATGTCTAATAAATGTCTGTATAAGTGGTAAAATTTTGTCTGAGACTTGCTTTTATTATAATCTCTCATCAAAATGTGGGGAAATGGACAACCTTCACCAACTTCAAACTTTTCCATGTTTACTGTTATCTGACAAAAATAATCTTAAGGGCTGTATGTGGCCAAATAGATTAAAGTCCATTTGCAACAATAGTTACATTGAGTAAATATTTTTTAAATGAAGTATAAGCAATTAGTTTCTAGTTTCAAAAGTCATAAAATAAAAAGACCATGTTTAGTACCCCCCAATAATACTAATTTTAGATGGTGAGCCAATATTTGCTACTATTATAATTTTAAGGGACTTTACTTGCCAGCAATTTAAATATATTATTTGTGATAAAAATTCAGTACAACAGGTAGTGTAAGTTACTTTAGCTTTAAGAACCAAGCAAAAATATATATATGGCTGAATTCATCCTTTGACTGCATTCTTGTTTAAATTCTAAAATCTGGGGGTGCCTCGGTGGCTAATACGGTTAAGCGTCTGCCTTTGGCTGAGGTCATGAACCTGAGACCCTGGGATCAAGCCCCTCTTCGGGCTCCCTACTCAGCAGGGAGTCTGCTTCTCCTCTTCCTCTCTCCCTGCTTGTGCCATAATCTCTCTCTCTTTCTCTCTCTCTCTCTCTCAAATGAATAAAATGTTTTTTAAAAATAAATTCTAAAATCTGGGATCATAAGAAGAGGGTATAAACTTAATGGAATGAGTTCTTGTGCAACTCCCAGAGACCAGGAAAAGTGCCCTCCATAATACGAAAAAAGTTCAGAGAACTCTGAAAGAACTCTTATTTTTCCCCACTGGAGTTCAATTATTAAACTCTGGGAATGTTTTTAGTATAAGTTTAATTTTGCAATAGTACACTAGGAGAAAGGTGACCTCCAAAGTAATTTTATACAGCTTTGGATCAAGGTATGTAAGTCTTACGTACCTTAGACGTTGAGATACACAGATAGGCCTTATTTAATTGAGTGAACCTTCAAATCTAGTTACCTTCCTATTTATGGCTTGCTTTATATATCATGAAGATACTTGGCTAAATAACCCCAAAGGTAAATACTTTAAATTGAGAAACTGGGACAATATTTATCAATTCTTTGACTGTCAGTCTCAGCAGATAATGTGCTAGAATTTTCACTAGCTACAAACTAATGTAGCATAGATTGTAGCATAGATAACCTGTATTTCACCCACAAGTAGCTAGGTAAAAATTTCACAATGCAAATGTAATTTAGTCTCTCTCTCTCTCTCTCTCTCTCTCTCTCTCTCTCTCTCTCTCTCTCTCTCTCTCTTTCTCTCTCTCTCTCCCCCCCCCCCCCCCACCTCTATCTCCCCAGCTCTCCCTTTCTGTATAATAAGAGTAAACCACTTTTATCCTCTAGATACTTGAAGAAAATCCCTGGGATTTCTCCCTGCTCTTTTCTCCCTTTCTACCTGAAAACCACTGTCAATCCGTAGATTCTACCCAGATTGTGACTGAGACAACAGCAAACCACAGACCTTAAGTAACCAGCCAGAGTTCAGGAAGCTGGCAAAACCTTGCATTAGTTGGCAAGTACGGATTATCTCCTGTGGCTTATGCAAGCTTTGAGGACTGTTCTTCCTCTATGAACACTACTAATGAAATTTGTCCTGACATGCCAGGATTTGCCACTTAAATCACAGCAGGCAGCTCCTAGGAGATGTTCTTTATCCATCCTTCTCTCTCTGTGCCACTGGCTGGTATCAAAGTCCTTCACATTTTCTTTCCTTCTTTCTTCAGTGGAAAGAACTCTAATGTCCCTGGAACAAGGAACGCCTGGGCTTGGATTTTCAGGCAGGGGTACACTGTTTTTTCACCACTTTTCCCGACAGCGATGAAGTCTTCTTCATCCACTTGATATTTCCAAGCCCTATTCCCCATCCAGGCCATAGGTTCTAAAAATTCCATTTTGAAAGACAGTTGAATGTTAGGAGGCTTCAACTACCCTCAAAATGAGAAGGTTAAGAAAAAAGTGTTTTAAGGATAATAGTGTTTACTATGAGCTAAGTGATTTACAAACATTTCATTTAGTCTCACCAATAATCCTCTGTAGCATCCCTATTTCACAGTTGAAAAAATTGAGATCTGGGAGAAGCAACCTGCCTAGGGTTCTACAGATAGTATTTCCTAGAGTAGATAGAGTCCATTAACTCTTCTATAGTTTCTCTTGGCTTAACATACTCTCCATCTCTCTCTCCTCTGTCTTCCCCTCAAGGTCCCCTATCCCCAATCTCCTTTTCAAAATTAAAGTTCAAGATAATTAAAACAGTAGGTAATTACCTCATGAACAGACACAGGACTTATCTCCATTGCACAATCAGCATCTGATTTACATTTTTTGGTTTACTGTTTCCCTCCACAGGGTTAAGAAACATGTTTTGTTTATTTTTGTCAATGAATGGACAAAGAGACGAATGGAATAGAAAGTCTAGAAATATATCCAAATATATAAGGGAATGCAAATGATACAGGTGGCATCAATAGAAAAGATTATTATTCCTGTGAAAAATATTTAGTCACCTGAGGAAAAAAAAGTATCATTATGCCAAAATATGTTTTAAGAGCAATCAAAGATTTACATATGAGGAAAATTAATCTATAAAAATTCTAATAAAAACCATGGAAGAAATTTTCTGTGGTTACAGATTGGGAAACTCTTATCTATTTCTTTAAGACATAGCAGTTCTTTGCCAGTTAATAAAATGGCATTACACTCTTTGGTTGGGAATGTGTATATGTTTACATGTATATGTGTACCTAGAGTAAGGGGAGTGGGGATGAGCACATAAGTAAAAATGTGAGAAAGGGGTGGTAATTTCTTGAAAAGGAGACAGATGCCGCTCTTAGACTGAAGGGCACAACGAACAGGCATGACAATAAATTTGAGAAGGGACATGGAAAGTTGAAGGAGTTCCCAGAAGATGAAGGATTGCCAATTTTATAAAAATAAATAGCATTCCTAAGGGGTACCTGGGTGGCTCAGTCAGTTAAGCATCTGCCTTTGGTTCAGGTCATGAGATGGAACCCTGTGTCGGGCTCAGCAGGGAGTCAGCTTGTCCCTCTCCCTCTGTCCCACTCCTGCTTATGCTTTCTCTCCTCAAATACATAAATAAAATATTTAAATAAGTACATAAATAAAGATCTTGATTTAAATGCATAATTCATGGTCCACATGGTTTCTCATCGTGGATTTTTTTTAAAGATTTATTTATTTATTTAAGAGAGAGAGAGCAGGGGGAAGGGCAGTCGGAGAGGGAGAGAAGAAAATCCTCAAGCTGTCTCCCTGCTGAGCACAAAGCCTAACACAGGGCTCAATTTCAGGACCCTGAGACCATGACCTGAGCCAAAATGAAGAGTGATGCTCAACAAACTGAGCTACTCAGGTGCCCCTCTTGCTGTGGTTTTGATTTGCATTTTCATTACGATGAGTGATGTTGGGCATCTTTTCAGATGTCTGTTAGCCATCTGAATATGTTCTTTGGAAAAGTATCTATTCATGTCTTCTGCCAATTCCTTAACTGGATTATTTGTTTTTTGGAGGGTTGTTGAGTTTGATAAGTTCTTTAAACTTTCATTTATTTATTTTAGAGAGAGAGACAGAGAGAGCTCAAGCAGGGGGAGGAATCCTTAAGCAGACTTCCCGATGAGACTGAGGCAGGGCTCAATCCCAGCATCCTGAGATCATGACCTGAGGTGAAATCAAAAGCAGGATGCTTAACTGAGTGAGCCAACCAGGTGCCCCAAGTTTGATAAGTTCTTTATAGATTTTTGATACTAGCCCTTTATCAGATATGTCATTTGCAAATATCTTCTCCTGTTCTATCTGCTGACTTTAGTTTTGTTGATTGTTTACTTTTCAGTGCAGAGACTTTTTATCTTGATGAAGTCCCAATAGTTCATCTTTGCTTTTGTTTCCCTTGCCTCTAGAGACCTGTCTAGTAAGAAGTTCCCACAACTGAGGCCAAATAGGTTGCTGCCTGATTTCTCCTCTAGGCTTGATGGTTTCCTGTGTTACATTTAGGTCTTTCATCCATTTTGAATTTATTTTTGTGTATGGTGTAAGAAAGTTGTCCAGTTTCTTTTTTCTACATGTCACTGTCCAGTTTTCCCAATAACATCTGTTGAAGAAAGTCTTTTTTCCATTGGATATTCTCTCTCCTGCTTTGTCAAAGATTAGTGGGCCATATAGTTGTGGGTCCATTTTCTGCATTCTCCGTTCTGTTCCATTGGTCTATGTGTCTGTTTTTGTGCCAGTACCATACTGTCTTGATGACTACAGCTTTATAATATAGCTTGAAGTCCAGAATTGTGATCCCTCCAGGCTTGCTTTTCTTTTTCAACATTACTTTGGCTATTGGGGATCTTTTCTGATTCCATACAAATTTTAGAATTGTTTGTCCCCGTTCTGTCAAAAATGCTGGTGTTATTTTGATAGAGATTGCACTGAATGTGTAGATTGCTTTGGGAGTAAAGATATTTTAAAAATATTTGTTTTTCCAATCCATGAGCATGGAAAGTTTTTTCCATTTCTTTGTGTCTTTTTCAATCTCTTTCATAAGTGTTCTATAGTTTTCAGCACACAGATCTTATACCTCTTCGGACAGGTTTAATCCTAGATATCTTATGGTTTTTGGTGTAGTTGTAAATGGGATCAGTTCCTTGATTTCTCTTTCTGCTATTTCATTATTGATGTATATAAATGCAACAGATTTCTGTACATTGATTTTATATCCTGTGACTCTGCTGAATTCATGTGTCAGTTCTAGCAATTTTTTAGTGGAGTCTTTCAAGTTTTCTATATATCATGTCATCTGCCTATAGTGAAAGTTTGGCTTCTTCCTTGCCAATTTGGATGTCTTTTATTCCTTCTTGTTGTCTGATTACTGAGGCTAGACTTACAGTACTATGTTGAACAACAGTGGTGAAAGTGGACATCCTTGTCATGTTTCCGGACTTAGGAGAAAAGCTCTCAGTTTTTCCACTGAGAATGATATTAGACGTTGGTCTTTTGTATATGGCCTTTATGATGTTGAGGTATATTTTTTCTATCCTAACTTTCTTGAGGGTTATCAAAAAAGGATGCTATATTTTGTCAAATGCCTTTTCTGCGTCTATTGAGAGGATCATATGGTTCTTTTTTTTTTTTTAAAGACTTTATTTATTTATTTGACACAGAGAGATCACAAGTAGGCAGAGAGGCAGGTAGAGAGAGAGAGAGGGAAGCAGGCTCCCTGCTGAGCAGAGAGCCCGATGTGGGGCCCGATTCCAGGACCCTGAGATCACAACCCAAGCCAAAGGCAGAGGCCTTAACCCACTGAGCCACCCAGGTGCCCTGGTTCTTATTCTTTCTTTTATTACTGTTGTGTATCACATTGATCAATTTGAGGGTATTGAACCACCCCAGCAGCCCAAGAATAAATCCCACTTGATCATGGCAAATAATTGTTAGGACCAGCTTAGCCAAAGAAACTCCATTTTCACCCGGCCAGCCATACTGTTGTTTATTGGCTTCCTTCCAGGAATCAGCTGGTATCAGTTCCTGGTATTGGTCCCTGGTAACGGGGCCAGAAAACAAAGGTGAGCCGAACGGGTGGAAACAGTCACGGGTGGAAACAAAACAAACACATGCACAACTCCTAGGCAACTACATAACTATGGTCAACTTGCGGTTTGCAGTTTTTGCCTATAAAAGCTAGCCTGTAAGACTAGGCGTCGTCATTCTCTCCATAGAGACGGCCCACAATTCTCGATGCTTGGCGCAGAATAAAGCTTTGCTTGACCATCGCTTTGTATCAGATCGTTCCTTTGATCACGGACCCTAACATTTGGAGGCTCATCCGGGATCAAATGACGAGAACTGAACCAGCATCAGAATTCTGGGAAAAACCTCCGGGGAAGATCCTGCGAAAGGATCCTGTTCTGTCTGTTCTGTTTTTGTGGAGCTCCAGAGGTATGGCCCAACTGCAGAGAAACTGGACACAGTATAGCTTCCCAGGGCCAGAGTTGATGCAGGGACGCCCCATCTCTCCATCTGGGGATCGCCGGGGGTTCGAGTCCCCCTGGGCGGTTGGGGGGGGGGGGTTCGAGTCCCCCTAGGCAGTTAGGGAATGGAGAAAATCCCCACCAGCGGCAGGTTGTTTTTGAGTTGGGATTATATCTTGCACATCCTCAGACTTGATATCTGGTTGAGGAAGGGCCGCTGGGTCTGCAGTTGTCTTTGTCTTGTCTTTTTGTTGTCTGTTATGTTGTTTGTTGTGTTTGACTTGATATCTGGTCGAGAAAGGGCCCTGGGTCTGTGGTTATCTTTGTCTTGTCTTTGTGTTGTCTGTTGTGTCATTTGAAGACATGGGGCAAGCAGGGAGTAAGGGACCTGTGACACCTCTAAGTCTTGTTCTCCAGAATTTCAAAGATTTTCGAGGTAAAGCCACCCAGTCAGGTGACAAAGTTTATCCAGGAAAACTAAAAGCACTCTGCCAGTTGGAGTGGCCCACTTTCTCAAAAGGATGGCCACTGGAGGGAACGTTCGCCTTGGCTCAAATCTATTCTACCTCGTGGCCTGGTGATACCTGGTGGAGCCACCATCATGGCTCAAGTCTCACCTTCCCCCTACTAACAGAACCATTTCTCTCCCTCTAAGGCAGATCAGATCACCAAAACCAGAACAGAAAGATGAGGGGGAACCAAGGAAGACTGTCCTGCCTCCATCGGATGTGGAGGATGTAGAATCTCCCCCTCCTTATCCATCCCGTGGACCCAACTCTCGATCCTGAGACAACCTTACCAGTCCACCTCATACGCGGTCGGGATCCACCTACAGGACCAATGAGCAGAAAGACCACTCTGATCCTTCCCCCCCCTTCCCCTTCCCTCTATCCCACAGGTTCCATCGGTGCCAATGCTGCCTCTTCGCGAGGTGGCTCCACCAGATGGGAGAGGGCACCCCCACCTAACCTATATCCCTTTCTCCTCGTCTGATTTAATTAGTCTCTTGGAGATTGTCTTTCTTACCCACCAGCCCACCTGGCTGGATATTCAGTAGCTTCTTATGGCCCTCTTTAATGCGGAAGAGAGGGATCACATTACGAGGGAGACCCATAAGGTGATAAGCGAGAGACTTGGCCAGGACCTCGATCCCTGGTGAATGGAGAACTACTGCCCAAAGGAACCCCCCCGACTGGAATCCAAACTCAGATGAAGGTAAGGAGAGCCTACATTTCTACCACCAAGCTCTGGTGGGAGGCCTCCATGTGGCTGCAAGGAGACCCATAAATTTATCTAAAATTAGTGCAGTGACTCAAGGTAATGATGAGTCTCCAAGGGTGCTTTTCTAGAAAGGCTTATAGAAGCCTATAAAATATACAGCCTGATCGACCCCGAGGTGCCCAAAAATCAGAGAACAATAAATCTTGCCTTTACTTGTCAGTCAATGCCAGATATAAGGAGGAAGTTTCAGGAAAAAAAAACAAAAAAAAGGAAAAAAAAATCTGAGTTAGTGGGAATAGCAGAAAAGGTGTTTAACAACAGGGATATTACATGAGGCAGGGAGACTTAGATTCAGATCAGTGTGCTTACTGCAAGGAAAAAGGACACTGGGCCAAGGATTGCCCTAAAAGGAAGACGGCAATGCTGGCCACCAAAGACTGAAGGGGCCATGGTTCAGAGCCCCTCCCCAAACCTTGAGTTAAAATTGAGATGCAAGGGAAACCAACTGATTTTTTGGTGGACATGGGAGCCCAATATTCATCATTATTAAAGCCTATGGGAAAACTATCTGGAGAGAAAATCTGGGTTCAAGAGACAAATGGCACAGAAAGACATAAATGGACAACAGAAAAGACTTTAGGACTTGCGGAAAGTTGACAAACAGGTTGAAGATATCCACCCGACAGTGCCTAACCCTTACACCCTACTCTCCCTCCTGGGCTTCAAAAGAACTGTGTATACCATCTTAGATCTCAAGGATGCATTCTTCTGTATACCCCTGGCAAGAAAGTCTCAGCCCCTCTTTCCTTTTGAGTGGTCTGACCCACAGGAGGGATTCCAGGGCCAGCTCACCTGGACAAGACTCCCCCAAGTACAGAACTTCCAACCAACCTGGGAGTCACCCTGTTACAATATATTGATGACTTGTTAATAGCCGCTGAGGACTATGAGTCATGCTTTCGAGGGACGAGAGCTCTTTGACAGACCCTACAAGAAAAAGGGTATTGGATGTCAGCAAAGAAAGTGCAGCTTTGTCAGAGCCACGCCACTTATTTAGGCTTTGACCTCCACAAGGGAGTACATTCACTATCTGAGTCCAGGAAACAGGTGATCACCCGATACCCCCGCCCTGTCACACCCCAACAAGTAAGGGAGTTTCTTGGGACAATGAGCTACTGCAGACTGTGGATATGACTCTGTTCACAGACAGGAATAGCTACATGGCCGATGGAAAGAGATATGTGGGGGCTGCGATGGTTTCTCCTGAGCAGGAGCTCTGGAAGGCAGCCCTGCCACACGGAACCTCGGCACAAAAAAGCAGAACTGATTGCACTCACCAAGGCACGGCAGATGGCCAAGGGGAAGACCACCAACATCTATACGGACAGCAGGTACGCCTTTGCTACTCTCCTTACATGGGACTATTTATAAAGAAAGGGGCCTATTAACAGCAGAAGGAAAAGGAATTAAAAACAGAAGAAATCTTGGCTCTCCTCCAGGCTATTTGGGACCCAAAAGAGGCGGCCGTTATACATTGTCCAGGGCACCAAAAGGGGACTGATCTAGCTTCAAAAGGAAACCAATTCGCAGATTGAGCTGCAAAGCAGGCAGCCCAAAACGGCACAAGAACTGGTTACACTCCTGGCTCCAGCCCTACCAGAAAAACCAGACTATTCAGAAGAAGATTTAAAATATTTACAAAAATGCACTAAGTTAATTCTTCCTTGAAGACTAGAAAAGAAATTAATAAGCCAAATACAACAGAGCACTCACTTAGGGACACACAAGCTTAAGGAACTTGAGGGCAAGCAGTTTCAGGTTTCTAAGCTAGGGCATATGGTTCCGGATGTAGATAGATGTGCTCAATATCAGGCGGTAAATGCAGGAGGAACTAGGATGGGAAGAGGAAAGAGAGAGGTAGGGAACCAAGAATTTATTGGGAAGTGGATTTTATAACTACTAGAAGAAATTCCTAGGTTTGGGTCGCCTCTCGCAATCGGGTCAAACAACAGCCCTGCATTTGTGAGTTTGGTCTCACAGGCATTGGCCAAGGCTGTGGGCACTAATTGGAAAATACACTGTGCCTGCCAGCCCCAGAGCTCCAGACAAGTAGAGAGAATGAACCAGACTCTTAAAGAGACCTTGACAAAGTTAATTCTGGAGACTGGCGGTGGATGGGTGGATCTCCTTCCCTCTGCCCTCTTTAGGGCATGATGTGCACCCTACTTAAACAAGGTTACCCCATTTGAAATAATGTTTGGGAGACCCCCTCCATTCTGCCCACAGCTACAAGAGGTTGCCCTAGCGGAAATGACTAATCAGTCTGTACTCCAGTCACTGCAGGCACTACAGTCTGTCTTAAAAAGAGCCCACACAGGGATTTAAGCTGCCTACACTGAGACAGAGGTGGAACCATATCCTTACCAACCCGGAGACCTAATTTGGATACGCCGTCATCAAGTGGGAAACTTGGAGCCTTGCCAGAAGGGACCATTTACTGTCATCCTGACCACCCCCACAGCAGTACCCTTGCTATCCCCAGACCTCTTATTATATGTGCCCCAGCACTGGAACCCACACAGGATGTGGGAGGACCTCTGATTATACAAAATGGGGTTGTGAAACAATACCTTCTGACTGGGGAAGAGACTATGACCCCACATAATTGTGAAACCTATTAGGGAGCCTGAAGGCTATGTTCTGTACAAAGAAACACCCTCGTGGGGAATGGGAATGAGAAAGGGGTTTTTGTACAAAACTAAATGTCACAACAATCAACCCCAAAGACCGTCTCTGGGAATATGGTAGATCCTGGGGCCTCAGATTTTATGAAGCCAGTAAGGACAGGAGCAGACAATTCACCATCCAAAATAACATCTTACTGCAGGGAAGAAATAGATTTTGAGGCTCTTGGGTCCCAAGTAGATGCTGACCTATGCCATATGCATAAAATACAGACAAGCTAACTGATTCTTTGAGCTCTTTAGCTAAGTAGTACTGCAAAATAGAAGAGGGCTTAACACTGTCCCTAGAAAGGGGTCTCTGCGTAGCCCTAGGAGAGGAATGTTGCTTCTGGGTAAATCATACAGACATCATTAAAATGTTATAGTCCTGCAGACCCCTTACACCAGGAGGATTTGAAATTGACAGGAGAGTCAAAGAATTGACTAATTTCCGAAGAAAAGAGGGGAATGTTAGTACCAGCTTAGCCAAAGCAACTCCATTTTCACCCGGCCAGCCATACTGTTGTTTATTGGCTTCCTTCCAGGAATCAGCTGGTATCAGTTCCTGGTATTGGTCCCTGGTAACGGGGCCAGAAAACAAAGGTGAGCCAAACGGGTGGAAACAGTCACTGGTGGAAACAAAACAAACACATGCACAACTCCTAGGCAACTACATAACTATGGTCAACTTGCGGTTTGCAGTTTTTGCCTATAAAAGCTAACCTGTAAGACCAGGCGGCGGCGTTCTCTCCATAGAGATGGCCCTGACTGGTCACGGCCCTGACCGGTCAGCATTATTCTTGATGCTTGGCGCGGAATAAAGCTTTGCTTGACCTTCGCTTTGTATGACTCGTTCCTTTGATCACGGACCCTAACAATAATCTTTTTTTTTTTTTTTTAAGATTTTATTTATTT
>JAQQSY010003916.1:0-12649 GCA_028646535.1 Procyon lotor
TTAATTGACATAGTGTATTATTAGTTTTAGAGGTGGAGCTTAGTGATTCATCAGATGCATTTAACACCCAGTGCTCATTAGATCGAGTGCCGTCCTTAATGCCTATCACCCAGTTACCCCAGCCTCCCACCACCCCTCCAGTGACCCTCAGTAGTTCCCTATAGTAGTAGTCTCTCATGGTTTGTCTCCCTCTCTGAATTCTTCTCATTCAGTTTTCCCTATCTTTCCCTATGATCCTCTGTTTTGTTTCTTAAATTCCACACATGGGTAAAATAATATAATTGTCTTTCTCTGATATTTTTAATTTTTAATTTTTTTTTTCCTTTTTATTTCCCTTCCCCCAAAAATGACAAGATGGAGGAATTCACTGCAAAAGAAAGAACAGGAATAAATTACAACCTGAAATGTAATCAATACAGATATAAGTAAGATGTCTGAACTAGAATTTAAAACAACAATTATAAGGATACTAGCCAGGCTTGAAAAAAGAAAACACTAGGTAATCTCCTACTGCAGAGATAAAAGAACCAAAATCTAGTCAGGTCAAAGTTAAAAATGCTATAACTGAGATGCACACTGAAATGAATATGATAAAAACATGGATGGATGAAACAGAGGAATCGATCAGTAGTATAGAATATAAAATTATGGAAAACAATGAAGTTGAAAAGAAGAGGGAGACAACGGTAACGGATCAAGAAGATAGACTTATGAAACTCAATGACTTTTTAAAATAGTATCATAGGTGTTTTTAAATACATTTTTAAAATTTTTAAAAATTTTTTTACATACATTTTTAAAATTTGTATCATAGGTGTAACATCTTTTGGATTGGCTAGGTAGAGGCCTCAGGGTTCAAGGTCTCTTCAGTCCACCCAGTCACAGTATGTGTAACTAAATCAGATGCATGTATTGTAATTGATTGGGTTATCTCTTAAGTCTCTAAATTTGTGGTTGCCTCCTCCTTCTTCTTGCCTTTTTTCCTATTCCTTTCCTTTTTTCTTTCCTATACGGTATCCCCAAATCTGGATTTTTGTGACCACAGCACAATAATTCTTTATCTTATATATTTCCAGTAAATTTATATCCTAGATGAATGATTACATTCAGAGTTAGTTTTAAACCAAAGATTACATTGTAGGTGTTGTTTCATTCTTTAATCATTAGATACATAAAGTCTGGTTGCTTTTTTGTAAAATTAGCATTCATTGATGATTAATGTCCAGATCCATTAATTCCTTCAGAGTCACAAAACTGCAGTCTCAAAATTATATCAGCAATAAATAAAAATTAGTTCTAGCTTTTCCACTGAAATTGATTTGCTGATCTTAAACTATCACCTTGTTTATTATTTCCTTGTGAAACTCATGAGTTTGGGTCCTTCATGTTAATTTCAAAATATAGATTAGTTCTTTATTTTGGTAATCTGTTTTTATATCACTAGAAAAGGACAATACTTAATATCTATTCGCTTGTAAACATTCTCCATTCCCTTCCCCCAGAGAAAGCAATGACACGATATCCTTTGTTCAAGATATTAAAGTTTATGTTTCTACAATATATTCTAGGATACATTTCTTAGGTGAAAAATCAGAAAGATTCAGATCAAAGAGTAACAAGGAGTCAATTTTCTGAGAAAGATGTAACATCATTGGATGTTATTCAAAGGGAATTTTAATTAATTAATAAAACATTAATGCTTTATTTTATCTTTTATGAGAGTGATAATGACATATATTATTAATATAAATAATTTACTACAGAGTGCTATGTTCTAGCCATCTCAGCCTTCTTTATGTTCCTTAAAAGGCCAAGATTCTTTCTCTTTTTCAAGACTTGCAAATAATTCTGCTGTTGTTCTAACTTTCTAGAACACTCTTTTTGTTAATGTTTTAGGCTAGCTCCTTCTCATCATTCATATTTTAACATAATTTAATTTCTACAAAGAGAACTTTTTGACATAACAGTCTAATATTTAATGTAGTGTTTTGTTTGTTTTTTTCATTTCCAAACAAGTATTTGTTTAAAGACCTATTTTAAATTCTTTGATTATATACCTAGAAGTGGAATTGCTTGATCACATGACAATTCTACAGGTTTAACTTTGATAAACTTTTTTTTTTAAGATTTTATTTATTTGTTTGTTTACTTGACAGAGAGCAAGCACAAGGGGGAGCAAGACAGAAAGAAGCATCCTCCCTGCTGACCAGGGAACCCAGTGCAAGACTCTATCCCAAGACCCTGGGATCATGACCCAAGCTGAAGGCAAACACTTAGCCAACTGAGCCACCCAGGTGCCCTGACTTTGATAAACTTCTAAATGTTATCCAAAGGGACTTGACTATTTTACATTTCTATTAACAATATATGTTATTTCTTTTTTTTTTTTTTAAGATTTTATTTATTTATTTGGGAAAGGGAGAGCGAGAGAGAGCATGAGAAGGGAGAAGGTCTGAGGAAGAAGCAGACTCCCCGAGGAGCTGGGAGCCCGATGTGGGACTTGATACCGGGATCCTGGGATCATGACCTGAGCTGAAGGCAGTGCTTAAGCAACTGTGCCACCCAGGTGCCCCTAACAATGTATGTTATTTCTACTTTATCATGTTTTTACCAATACTTGATCTTTTCTGCTCTCATGACCTTTTTTACCTCCCCAAAGTGCCACCACCTAATACTACCTCAGTGGGGACTAGGCTTCAACATATAAACTTGGAAGGGACATCAACATTCAATCTACAGCAAATGATAAGGAAATTTAACCAATAACATAAATTGCTTAAGCCTCTTTTAAAGTATTTAGCATGTACATACAATCTAAAATCTGAAAGACAATAACAAATGTGGTTACCTGCCATTATATAAGAATTTCTCCCGGACTTCTATCATAGTTAATTTTATTAGTCAACATGACAGAAGAGGAATGACCAGATAGCCGGCAAAATTATTTGTTGGTGTGTCTTTGAGGGTTTGTACATAAGAGATTAGCATTTCAATCAGTAGACTGAATAAAAATGTTTGCTCTCACCAATGCAGATGGGCATCATCCAATCCTTTGAGGTTCTGGGTAGAACAAAAAGGTAGAGAAGGACAAATTTGCTTTGTGGTAGAGCTGGAACATACATCTCCTGTCCTCAGACATTGATGTTCCTGTTTCTCAGACCTTCAGATTTGAATTGGAAGTATACCACCAATTTTTCTTAGCTTCCAGTTTGTAGACAACAGATCATGGGACTCCTTAGCTTCCATAATCATGTGAGCCAATCTCTCATAATAAATAAATAAATAAAATAAACAAACAAACAAACAAACAAATAAAACATATATAAAATATATTGGCTCATATCCTATTAGTTCCTATTAGTTCACATTCTCAGAACCCTAACTAATGCAGATTCTGGTACCAAGTGTTCTAGAGAAACAGAATTTTAAACATGAGTTTTCTGAAATATCTCTGGATTTTCTTTTTTTTGGAATTTACTCTCTAATCTGATCATATTTAAAATGCTAATGACTATATGTCAAGTAGTAAAGAGAGCACCAATAGTTGATGGTATAAACTGTGTAGAGAGAGAAACAAAATATCTTTATTGGATACTCTTAATCAACCACTTATAAGAAGCAAGGAGGTAAGTGACTGTATATGATACTTTCAAATATTTTTGAAAACTAATTAATATAATGCTGTTGGTTGATTGCTTCTGATATTAATGGGCAGAGTAGTAAGAAAAAGGATAAATGTAAAAGTTCAGATTCCCAGCTAAAGTGTTATGTCACCTAAAAGTTTCTTTGTTTTCCCTGAATCTCATTTTTCCTGTAGTCACAGGGCTGAAAAATTAAGTGCAAAGCTTTACCCTGTGACTGGCTGAATTACAAATTGAACTTCTAGACTCAAAAGATGTCTACTGTTAAATTGATGGCATTGATTTGGAAAGAAAAGGTCGGGGAATCCTATGAATTGGAATGGGGTTGTGTGGGAAGATCATTATGAAGCTGGGGACATTGAGACCAGCACAAGTGGCTTCCTCAACCCCAGTAGCAGTAGGCTCCTCACCCCTAGTGATATTGGCCTATCTACCCAGTGTTATTGGCCTTGTCACCTTCCTCTGAGGGGATTCACCTTGCATTACCTGAAACATAATGGTCTTACCTAAGATAGTAGTTATGCAGGACAATGCTGATTCTCCTTAGGACCAACCTCCACCATCATTCTGCTTCTGTATTTATAACTAGATTCAAGTACCAACTAAAGATGAGGTACAAAGTATGACCCATGAGGAAATGTACTATCTCCAAAAGATCTGGCTAAGTTCTAATTTATGCAGATAGAAATCCAAGTAACGTGTATGGGAATGGATACTAAAGGTGTGGGATAATTGTGGGAGAAACATAAAGTTGGATCAAGCCAAAGTTATTGTCATGGCCCACTAAACAGAGTTTCTTTATCTAATGTTGCAGCTTACAGGAGTTAAAAAGGGCTCTAAGAGTTTGCTTGTTTGATTGTATAAAACATGGGGGGCACCTGGGTGGCTCAGTGGGTTAAAGCCTCTGCCTTCAGCTCAGGTCATGATCTCAGGGTCCTGGGATCAAGCCCCACATCGGGCTCTCTGCTCGGCGGGGAGCCTGCTTCCCCCCCCCCCCCCCGCCTGCCTCTCTGCTTACTTGTGATCTCTCTCTCTAAAAAAAAAAAGAAAAAAAAAACATGGAACAGAAGACAGCCCACTGTGTTTGAATTGGAAGTGACGGGCATGCCTTGGTTTAATGTAAGAGATTCAGAGGTTTAGGATGATTAAAATGTTAGAAGAGATGTTAGAATGGGTTTGTCATTTAAAACCTCCTCACCCACATTGTGAGGGTCCAGAAGACATATCTTTCCATGAGTACTGTGAAACATAAATTTATAAAAGGAGTCCCTGCACCTTTGAATAGCTGTGTGATTGTTCATCTCTGTAGGCTAGACCTCACTGTTAGAATGCAATCACTGAATTGAGGAACCTAAATATAATGAGAATAATGGGATCGCAGGGTGGCCGGAGCCAAGTGGTGATAATTAACTGCCAAAGACAATGTGAACATGATTATTGTAATGGGTATCAGAGCCAAATTATAAATCAGAATAATCTAACTTCTGCAGACATATGGTGCTAAGTAGTTAATAATAGTATTTCTAGAAGTGAAAATGGTCTAAGCTTTGGTCCAAATTCAAATGTCAAAAAACAAGGTATTCCAATGTCTGAGGACAAGAGAAGATGGTATCTTAGTTCATACAGAGAGGTGTTTGCCAGATCATTAGCTGCATATGAGGTACCAGACAATGTTAATTTGCTCAAACAATGAAACTACATCTGCTATAGTAGCTGCAATCACCTGGGTAAGCTTTTAATAAGTCACTGTCATTCTTCAACCTCTGTTTTCTGAATAGGCCATATAGGATAGCTGAATAAGAATGTGGTAGGAATCACCACCCTTTCATATTTCACCACCCTTTTCATCTTTCCTTGATAGTTTTGGATATTTGCAGTCCCTCCAGGGATGTATTATTACTTTTGACTTACTGTTTTCCTACGTAGACTTAGTTTTAATGGTTTTCACTCAGTCTTTCACACTTTGATAACCATTACTACATAGGCCAGCAAACCAATGTGGGGGTTTTCCAGATGCTAACTATGTCTATCCTAAATATGTATTTTGGATCTGGGGAAATAACCACAGGATGGGTTAGGGAACACACTATGAAACAGAACTGAACTAAAACTCCATTGGCCATCTGTCCTACCAGAAGAAATTCGTTTTCAGTTGGCAAAACCAGTAATACACACTTACTGTCCTACCCAAGGGATATATCAGCTCTGCAGCTGTATGTCAAAATTTAGTTTGCAGGAACCTTGATCACCTTTCCCATCCACAAGCTAAGTTTAAGTTTACCCAGATATATACAGATATAGTATAGAGATAGAGATAGAGAAATATAAAATCCAGAATAAACTTAATATATTGACAGTCTATTTTATATATATATAGTTTTTGGTGAAGTTGTAAATGGTATTGTTCCTTTTTTTAATTTACTTTTTCCAAAATATGTTTATTTTTTCAGTGTTACAAGATTAATTGTTCATGCACCACACCCAGTGTGGTATTGTTTCTTAATTTCATGTTCTGCTGCTTCATTTTTAAGGTATAGGTATACAATAGATTTCTGTACATTAATTTTGTATCCTGTGACTTTACTGAATTTATTTCTGGTAGTTTCACAGTGATATTTAGGGTTTTCTATATATAGTATCAGGTCATTTGGAAATAGTGAGTTTTACTTCTTCCTTACTCATATTGATAATTTTTATATCTTTATGTTGTCTGGTTGCTGTGGCTTGGACTTCCAGTACTCTATTGAATAAAAGTGGCTAGAGTGGACATCCTTGTCTTGCTCCTGACCTTGGGGTAAAAGCTCCAAGTTTTTCACTATTGAGTATGATAGTGGCTGTGAGTTTTTCATATATGGCATTTATTATGTTGAGGTAGACTCTCTGGACCTATTGAGTTTATTTTATTTTTTTTTTAATAACAAATGGATGTTACACTTTGTCAAATGCTTTTTCTGCTTCTATTTAAATGATGATATGGGGAGGGGGTGATGAACCATGAGAGACTGTGGACTCTGAGTAACAAACTGAGGGTTTTGGAGGGGAGGAGGTGGGGAATTGGGCGAGCCTGGTGGTGGGTATTGAGGAGGGCATGTATTGCATGGAGCACTGGGTGTGGTGCATGAACAATTAATCTTGTAACACTGAAAAAATAAAATAAACTTATTTGGGGGAAAAAATAAAATGAATGGGGGAGAGAAATAAATTTAATAGAAATTAAACTATAAAAAAATAAAAGAAAAATATTAAAAGAAAAAAAATGATGATATGGTTTTATCCTTTCTCTTATTGATGTGACTCATCAGATTAATTATTTTGTGAATATTGAACCAGCCTTGCTTCATGGGAATAAACTACTTGATTGTGGTTAATGACTTTTATAGTGTATTGTTGGATTCGGTTTGGTAATATTTTGCTGAGGATTTTCATATCTATGTTCATCAGAGATATTGGTGCTTAGCTCTCTTTGTATGTGTGGGGGGGTGTCTTCATTTGTTTTTGGTGTCAGGGTGATACTGGCCTCATAGAATGGATTTGGAAGTTTTTCTTGTTTTTTTTTTTTGAATAATTTGAAAAGAATAGTCATTAACTTCTCTTTAAATGTTTGGTGCAATTTGCCTGTGAAGCCATCTGGTCTTGGAATTTTGTTTTTTAGGAGGTTTTTGATTACTAACTGAATTTCATTACTGGTAATTGATCTGTTCAAATTTTCTTTCTCTTCCTGCTTTAGTTTTGGCAGGTTTTATGTTTCTAGGAATTTATTCATTTCTCCTACATTGTGCAATTTTTCGTCATATAGTTTTTCATATATTCATGAATATATTCCATATATTCATTTTGAATATATTTCATATATTCTGTTACAATTGTTTACATTTCCTTTTTGCAATTTTAATTACTGTGTCTTGTTATGGACCTCCTTGGGTTGATTTTGTTGCGGGATCTCTGTACCTTCTGGATCTGAGTATCTGTTTCCTTCCCGCAGACCAGGGAAGTTTTCAGCTATTATTTTTTTTTCAAATAAATTTTCTGCCCCCTTTTTTCTCTCCTCTCTGGGATTCCTATAATAAGAATGTTATTGTGATTGATGTAGTCACTGAGTTCCCTAAGTGTACTGTCCACTTACATAATATTTTTTTTTCTTCTCACTTTTCAGCTTGATTGCTTTCCATTACAGTGACTTTCAGATCATTAATTCATTCTTCGGCTTCCTGCACTCTCTTGTTTATTCCATCAAGTGTATTTTTAATTTCATTTGTTGTGTTCTTCATCTCTGATTGGTTCCTTTTTATCTCTTCCTGAAAGGTATCAATGATGTCCACCACTCTTTTCTCAAGGCCAGTGAGTATCTTTATGATCATTACTTTAAATTGTTTATCAGGTATTTTACTTCTATCTGTTTGGTTTAGGTCTCTTGCTGTGGTTTGGTCTTGTTCTTTCATTTGCAAAATATTCCTCTGTCTCCTCATTTTGTCTAATTATCTGTGTTTGTTTCTGTGTGTAAAGAAAGTCAGCTACATCTCCTCCTCTTTAAGGTAATGGCTTTATGAGGAAAAGATTCTTAATACCCTGCAATGCAGTGTCCTCTGTTCCCTAGGACCTAGTGCTTAATGGAGCATCTCCTATGTGTCTTGTCTATACTCTGTTGTCATGTCCTTGTCATTTTTTCCTTCAGTATATTCATCTGCAGAGACTTTCTTTGCCTGTTGCAGGCTCTATTTGGTCTCTGCTAGGATGGGGTGCATTTTAACAAGATATGCATTGGTCTGCTTGTGAAATGAGACCTGGTGCTGCTGCTGCCAGAACCAAATTCAGAGATGTGGTGTTGGTGGAGTTCACAACAGTCTTCTGGGGAAAGACACTCACAGTTGTGGGACTGAGATAAGTGTGACTAAAAGGGCAGATCTATTGAAGCATGGGGGTGAGTGGAGCTTAGTATAAATAAGTTAGATATGGAGTGTAGGTACTGTGTTTGCCTCCAGTAGGTTGTTATGTGTTTTTTTTTTTTTTTAAGATTTTATTTATTTATTTGACAGAGAGGGAGAGATCACAAGTAGGCAGAGAGGCAGGTAGAGACAGAGGGGGAAGCAGGCTCCCTGCTGAGCAGAGAGCCCGATATGGGGCTCGATCCCAGGACCCTGAGATCATGACCGGAGCTGAAGGCGGAGGCTTTAACCCACTGAGCCACCCAGGCGCCCCGGTGGTTATGTGTTTATGCCAAGAAGCAGGGTAAGGAAATAGTGCCTTCCAGACCCTTTGTTCCTATAGAGGTCTCCTTGTAATCCCTGCCTCTCTGGTCCACATTCTGAGATGAGTAAATAATTTTCCCTCTCATGTGCCTTAGATATTTTTCCAACTGCTGTCTTCTAAGTAGTATCTCCATGGGCTGTTTGTCCTGCTTTGTCTTTAAGGGTGGTGACTCAGCCTCCTATAGCCCCCCCATTTCTCCCAGGGCTGAGCCTGCTGATTTCTAAAATTCCAGGCTTTAAGCCCCACTGTTGTAAGATCCTACTAAATTTGACCCTCTCACTTTTAAAGCCAAATGTTATGGGACTTTATCTTCTTGCAGACTCACTAGTGTGATAGCCTATTTCTTGCCCTTCTTGCACTCCAGGCTTCCTCCTGACCATAGATAGTTATGGGCTGTTTTATTTCCAAACAGCATCTCTGCCCTTATTTTCTTAGATATGGCCTCTTCTTTATTTTTAATTATGAAATTTGTTCTGCCAATTTTTAGGTCATTTTCTGGGTTATTTGTGTTGATATGAGTGTTAATCTAATTGTATCCATAGTGTCAGTTGGGCTTTGGGTCCTCCTACCCTGCCATATTCCCAGCCTGTTTTGTTCCCTCTTTTTTCCCCTTAGCATGTAACATAAAATGTATTGACCTTATATAACTATTTAAGTACAGTTAATATTTTATCATAGTATTTAAGTTATGAGATATAAGACTGAACATCATTCAAGATCTTTACCATCTATTTTGGGTTAAGAGATTAGTGCATTTTTAATTGTCTGCAAGATAGTTGTATCATGTTATGTAGAATTATGACCCAATGATTATCTTTATTTAGAGATTAAATGTGGTTTCGGGATATATATATATATATATATATATATATATATATATATATATATATATATTTGGTGTCATATTGAAAAGAGGTGGGCTTGTGATGTTTAATTTTATGTGTCAACTTGAACGGGCTAAAAGATGCCCAGAGAGCTACAAAAAACATTATTTCTGTGGATGTCTGTGAGGGTTTTCCTCGAAGACATTAACATTTGAAGTTGTAGACTGAGTAAAGAAGATAATTCTTACCAAAGCAGAGAAGAATTATTTAATTCCTGTATAGTACAAAAATGCAAAAGAAAGACAAATGTGCTCCCTCCCTGAGCTGAGACATCTACATTCTCCTACTCTCAGACATGTGAGCTCTTTATTCTTGGGCTTTCAAACTCAGACTGGAACTAATGTCATTCATTCCTCTATTTCTCAGGCTTTGAGGATTGACCTGGAATTACAACACAGGCTTTCCTGGGCCTTCAGCTTGCAGAAGACTTAGCCTCCATAATCTCATAAATCCAAACTTTATAATAAATTTTTTCATATATCTATACCTATGTCACCCATATCTATATTTATCTACTTATCTATATCTACATTTATATCTATATTCCTATCTATACCTATATCTTTATCTTTATTTATATAGATATACACATATATGAAATTGGTTCTGTTTCTCTGGAGAACACTGACAATACACCTGCTTTTCATTTGTTTGTTGTACTAGTCCTTTTTCTTGGTTAGTCATTCAATTTTGATGCCACAATTTGACTTCTAGACCTGATACAATGCCTATATTGAACCTTTGGTTTTAGGATATTTCCTTTTAGATAGGCTTTACCTTAGATGAGAGACAGCCAATTTTCAAATCCCATCTGAGCCTTATAGTCTCACTTGTATCAGGAAATATCTCATCTTCACCCAAATGCAAGACAGATGGGATTTATAAGTGTTCTGGAGAAACAGTCAAAATAAAAGTACATTGATGAGTTCCGAAATAACTAAAAATAAATTATCAGGCTCCCTACTATTTGATGATTGGAAGCTGACAAACAAACAAAAAAAAATCGGTTAGCTAGTGAAAATAAAATATTTATTTAAACTACCACAAAGAAAAAAGAAAACTAACACAAAGACCAGACAAAAGATATAAAGAAAGTAAAACTTTTGTAAGTGAAACTAATAATATGTAACAGCCAGTCATGTGTTATCTTCATGTAGGAATACCAGATTAAGTAAACAAAAATACAGGATGCTCAACAAAATGTTAATTTTGGAGGAACAATGAAATTTTTTTTAGTATAAGTATGTCTTAAAACATTTGACAATATTTGGTACATACTTAAACTAAAAATATATTTATTGTTTATCAGAAATTCAAATGTTACTGAGTGTCCTATACTATGTCTGGCAATCTTTTTTTTTTTTTTTAAAGATTTTATTTATTTGACAGAGAAACACAGCGAGAGAGGGAACACAAGCAGAGGGAATGGTAGCGGGAGAAGCAGGCTTCCTACCGAGCAGGGAGCCCGATGCGGGGCTCCATCCCAGGACTCTGGGATCATGACCTGGGCTGAAGGCAGACGCTTAACGACTGAGCCACCCAGGTGCCCCACTATGTCTGGCAATCTTATCTTCACAATATTTAAATTTGGGAAATAGCATATAATTAGGGTTTCATCTGTGATGAGGGAGAATTTTAAACTTAAGGGTCTTTCCAGTCTTTACACTCTTTCTGCTATCTAAAAACAATGTCTAGGTTTACTTCTTCAATTATTTCCTCCCTCTGCCCTCTGCAGAGGGTTCTATTTGGTTGCTAGGTTGCCAAGTTCTGTAGATACAGTGATGCAGAGTCAAAAGATGTGAAAATGGTATAAATGGAGAGAGAGAGAGAGCAGAAGAAAAGGAGAGCAGTCTGGCTTAGTGGCGTACAAATTGTTTGGAGGATTTTTTACTACAAAGATTAGAGATAATGAGTATGTTGAAAGTGAAAATAAAAACACAAGGGATCTTAATAAATACTTCTTAGTCTATATATTCTTTTTATACAATTTAAGAATTATTTTGAAAATAGCTTTTGTTGCTTGATTTATAATTCTTTTTTTTTTTTAATTTTTATTAACATATAATGTATTATTTGCCCCAGGGTACATGTCTGTGAATCGTCAGGCTTACACATTTCACAGCACTTAACAGCCCATAACCTCCCCAATGTTCACAACCCAGTCACCCTATCCCTACTCCCGCCCTGCCACCCTTAGTTCGTTTCTTGAGACTAGGCTCTCTTATGGTTTGTCTCCCTCCCAATCCCTTCCTGTTTCATTTCTCTCCCCCATGCCCCCAAACTCCCGCCTTGCCTCTCAAATTCTTCATATCAGAGAGATCATGTGATACTTGTCTTTCTCTGACTGACTTATTTTGCTTAGCATAATACCCTCCAGTTCCATCCATGTTGTTGCAAATGGCCAGATTCCGTTTCTCTTGATGGCTGCATAGTATTCCATTGTATATATATACCACATCTTCTTTATCCATTCATCTGTTGATGGGCATCTAGGGTCTTTCCATAGTTTGGCTATTGTGGACATTGCTGCTATAAACATTCGGGTGCACATGCCCCTTCGGATCACATTTGTATCTTTAGGTTAAATACCCAGTAGTGCGATTGCTGGATATTAGGGTAGCTCTATTGTCAAGCTGGTACACAGCTTGCATTCCCACCAACAGTGTAGGAGGGATCCCCTTTCTCGGCATCCTAGCCAACATCTGTCATTTCCTGTCTTGTTAATTTTAGCCATTCTGACTGGTGTGAGGTGGTATCTCACCATGGTTTTGATTTGTATTTCTCTGATGACAAGTGATGCGGAGCACTTTTTCATGTGTCTGTTGGCCATTTGGATGTCCCCTTTGCAGAAATGTCTGTTCATATCTTCTGCCCATT
>JAQQSY010003917.1:0-12648 GCA_028646535.1 Procyon lotor
CTCTCTCTCTGCTTGCCTCTCTGCCTACTTGTGATCTCTGTCAAATAAATAAAAAAATCTTTAAAAAAAATGAAAATAGAAATGCATAAATTAAATCTTGCTTGAATCTTATGTCTTTCTTCAGGTGGTGCTATATCATCCAAAGGACTTTATTACTTAAAATATTCATGCTATACTACATAAAGAAAGCTTTTAAGATACATTTTTATTTAGGAAAAGCTGGCATAGTGCTTTCTCTTTTTTGAAAATAAACTAATATGAATAGTTCCAGGTAGCAACAAGTTTAGATTTGGCTTACAGTTTATGTGTCTTAGAATTTGACCCGAATCAGCAAATATTTTTTAGTGCATCCTATATACAATGGTCTACATCAGATGTCTGTGAGTCACAAAGCGGAAAAAGACCCACTCACTGTGGTCAAGGAATCAAACAGTTCATTGCTATCTGTATTTCTAATAGGTGTCATTAGTGCATTTGGAAGACACTTATGAATTATTCAGGTTGCTATCATTTTTTTAAATGTTGATCCAGGAAATAGGAGCAAGCCCTACTCATTCAGTAGGCGCCAACTAATTCATTCATAAGAAGTATTATATGTAAAGCATATACATTGTCCTGACAATCATGTGTTTTGATTCCTATTTGAATCAAGACGGGATACAAATAAATACCAAAAAAAATTATAAGAAGACAACTAAGTAATTTTAAAACGTTCACATTTAAACTACAGACAGGGAAGCAAATGAGTTCTTCATTATGCTAGAACCTATCTAGCAGGTGTTCAAAGGGCTATGCAGTCTTCCTGAGCAGAGAAGCATAATACTGATAGCATAGAACTGATACATGGGCATCAAGTAAATGCTGCCCACAGTGTAAGGTGAGAGAACACAAGGCATGGGGTTGTCATGGGGCCTTTCCAGGTAGAGAGTGGGCAGGAGGGAAACTATATTCCATGCATCTCTGAATCCTCAGTACCTTATAGAAATGGGCAGCTAATACTTGTTTTTTCTTGAGTTAAGATTTGACAGATTTGGCTTGTAACATAAATACATACATATTTCTTAGTATCTCCTATATATCCAAGATTTGATAGACTTTAAGGAAGGAGAACAATATAGAGACATAAACCAAATGGTAGAGAATTGTAGAAATAGGGAACAACATGAGCAAAGCAGATGAGAAATTATTCTGGGCGTCAACTTATTTGAAACCATAATAATGAACTTTTCATACTCTGTTATCTTAAAATCCATTGATCTAGTTTGCACTTTGAATGTATCTTTTACCCATGCATTAGTCACTTGGTTGGTTCATTGAGTTATGTAAATATTCTAAATGTTGACACATTCAGTTGCACAATATTTAAAAAGAATTACGTCTCTCTGTATCACCACTGATCTCCTCAGAAAAGTCTGTAAATATTAGGAAACTTTCCAGCCCATTGTGGTGGATACAAGTTTTTCAAACTTCCGATTTTTACTTGAAAGCTTCAATTTATCATCGGTAACAAATACTGTAATTTGTTTTCTTTGAAATGACAGTTTCACTTCATAGTTTTCTGTTAGCTATTCTTTCAAGTAGAAGTAGTGTTCCATGTAAAAGGAAATTAATTTGGCTCACAATTCAGTCACCCAAGTCCTTTTTCTTGTGAAAACCATCATACTTAAGCATGCAGCAGAATGCTTTATACATACTTCCAATTTTGTCAGAGACTACTGAAAAAATGTGCACTCAAGAATTGCTATTTAATAAAATTAATATTTTTGCTACTCCACAAGGACATTCTCGAAACTGGCATTTTGTTATTTTGTTTTTGTTTTTACTTTTGGTTGTACACTCACTCTTGGTAATGAAGAAAACGATGCCTACTTATATAGTTTGCTACCACTGCTTTGATATGGTGCCAAGGTGCCCATTAATGACCCATTATTGCTTTTGTACAACCAGTACAAATAATTTGTCTTTTTCACAAACACAGTGAAAAGGCAAAAAATTTTTAAAAATTTTCTGATAGTTTTATCCTCATAGCCCCTCTGAAGCCGTCTATGGGCCCCCAGCAGTCTGTGAACCATGCTTTGAGCACTGGTCATGGAAAATAGGGATCAATAAAGCCAATAAGAAAGGTTAAAGCTAATAAACAAGGTTCCCTAGTACCCAAGTATTAGGGACCGAGAGCATTGGGCTCTAGAGGGTTATAGCTCATAGAATCATAGAGCTGCAAGAGAAGGGAAAGATCTCCTCTTGACTGATCCCTGCATTTATACTAGTGAAAGACAGAAGAACTCCCAAGAAGGTTCTGTGACTAGCCTGAGGTTGCTCATTTTAACAATAGCAAAAATGAGAGTACTGAGCTAGCTATGTGGTTTCAGAGTTTTGTGGCCTTAGCAAAAAAGCCATCTGATATCTCTGAATCTCACATTCTTTGTTGTAAGTCAAAGACAACATATCTACACTACATAACTTAGAAGGTTATGAAAAGCATGTGTACACCAGGAGGCTTTGAAAACTATACTGAAACTTTATGACAGGTCAAGGTCAGGAGAATTCTTATTCTCTGGAAAAATACTAACGTTCAGTGTCTTTCAGAAGAGTTAAGTCCCGAGCATGACCTGAATCCTTGTATGTCTTGTGTGAATTTTCTGTATCAAGACATAAATTAGATTCTATTAGAAGATGACAGAATGAAATAATGAGACGCTTAGAGAGTATTATCTAAAATATAACTATGTTAGAGAAGATCTGTTTTTGATGACCTCTATTCTTCAAAGACTATGCAGCGTTTTGTTGGAATATCCAAGTAACAGGCTATCCTGACTGATTGTTAATTGGACTTCCTGTTTAAGAGTTAGTTGAGCATAATTAAATATTTTCTAGACAGTCCTGGAGAGGGAGATCAATTCTCACTGGACTTCAGCTGAACTAAAAAGACTGCATTAAGTGATTCTGTGTGACCATAAACTCCTTTTTTAAAAAAATAAATCCTACTTTTTACCAATTCTTATTTTCACATTTTTCCCTAAAGCATAACATCAGGGATGGGAAGAGTAAGTTAATTGAGGATTCTAAATCATTTGGATTCTGGTTAAGGTTTTTATTTGAGAATTTGCTCTATTAAAGGCATGCTATTAAATTTACCCTTTAAATCTAAACAAGAGATGGTATCACTCAAAAACTTTTTGCTTCAGTTTCTTAGGTTAAACAGTTGGCCTGTGTGTTCAGTGTAAGACTTTGGTCTAGAAATATTCTTTAAAAAATCAAATAAGCACATAGTCCACAGTCTCTCATGGTTCCTCTCCCCCTCTGGTTTCAAAACTGAGGGTTTTGGAGGGGGAGGGGAGTGGGGGGTGGGCGAGCCTGGTGGTGGGTATTGAGGAGGGCACATATTGCATGGAGTACTGGGTGTGGTGCAAAACAATAAATCTTGTAACACTGAAAAAAATAAATAAAATTAATAAAAAAGACATTAAAAAATCAAATAAGCAGAAATTACTGTAAAAATGACTAAAATAATGTGTAATACAAAGTTAATGTCAGCAGTAGTTGTAGCGTGGTGGACTGTGGATTATTTTTTGTTGTTAACCTAAATTCTCTAAATTTCCATTAAACTATGTCTTTTTTTTTAATAGACTCTATATTTTAGACCAGTCGTAGGTTTACTGCAAAATTGAGAGGAAGATACAGAGACTTCCAATATCCCCCCTTGTTTCCACTTATGTGTAGCCTACCCCATCTATCAACATCCCCCACCAGAGAAATTTCTTACAACTGATAAACTGCCCTGACACATCATTAGTACCCAAAGTCCACTGTTTATATTAGGATTCATTCTTGTTATTGTACATTCTGTGGGTTTAGACAACAAATGTAAAAGATATTTATCCACCATTGTAGTATCATACAGTATAGTTTCATGCCCTAAAAGTCTTCTGTGCTTTACTTCTTCATCCCTTTCCCCTCCCTTAATCCCTGGTAACCACTTATCTTTTTACTCTCTCTATAGTTTTGCCTCTTCAGAATGTCCTAAGAGTTGAAATCATATACTATGCAGCCTTTTCAGATTAGCTTCTTTCACTTAAGTTTCTTCCATATCTTTTCATGGCTTGATAGCTCATTTCTTTTTAGCACTGAATAATTCATGGTTTGAATGTTCCATAGTTTATTTATCCATTAACCCCCTGAAGGAAATCTTGGTTGCTTCCAGGTTTGGGCAATTATGAATAAAGCTGCTATAAACGTCTGCATATAGGTTTTTGTGTAGACATAAGTTTTGAAGAGTTCTTGTATCTTTTTTTGATAGCAGTCCTTTATCAGATGTGTCTTTTGCAAATGTTTTCTCCTAGTCTGTAGCTTATCATCTTCTTTTCTTGACATTGTCTTCTGCAGGAGTTTTTAATTGTAATGAAGTCTACCTTATCAATTCTTTCTTTCATGAATCATGCTGTGTGTCTTTT
Organism: Procyon lotor; assembly: GCA_028646535.1. Classification (NCBI taxonomy): domain Eukaryota; kingdom Metazoa; phylum Chordata; class Mammalia; order Carnivora; family Procyonidae; genus Procyon; species Procyon lotor. Next base: position 4,452 of record JAQQSY010003917.1, read on the forward strand.
TCAATAAAGAAAAAAGTAATTTTTCTATAAAGAGGAACACAAATTGTTGGAAACAAAGATAATAAGGAAAGAAAGAAAATAATTTTGGCCAACATACATTTGCACTGGTAATAGCCATTTTCCAGTAGCTTATGTGAAGAGCTTTTTTAGCCTGACATTTTTATCTGGCTTGTTATAATCAAGCACAGAAGAGAGTAGTAATCATGACAGGGGAAAGTGATAATGGTGATGGCTATGGTAATATAAATATGCACTGACTGCTTGCTGTGTGCCAGCCCTGAGCTGACTTGACTTATACCATTTAATCCTCAAAACAATCCTCTGGTGTAGGTATCGCTTTTTGCCATTTTATAGACAAGATGATAAATAACTTCTGAGATTAGGCATTGGTATCTGAGCTGGAATTCAGACCTTAGGGTTTCAAAGCCCCATGAGTTTAAGTATCAACCTGTGCTACCTCAATAAAGGTATAATATAAAGAGTATAATATATAATATAGAGTATAATAAAATAATAACAATAAGAGCATCTGTTTTTTTGAGCCCTTCCTATGTGTGGGACCTGGGCTAGATACTTAACAAAATTACTGCATTTAAACATTACAAAACTCTCTGAAAGAGATATATTATTTTTTAATACTACAGCTCAGAAACAGAGGCTCAGACTCCAGGTCACATGGTTAGTAAAGCTCAGGTCTATCTGACTCCAAACTCTTGTTGCTTATCCAGTATACTCTATTCTTAGAAGAGGAACTAAACAGGTAAATTAAAAAGACTTTTGCTTTGCTACAGTGGTTGGATTTACAGAGTAAATATTAAACGGAGGAAACCCCTTCTGTTAATGAAAAGGTAGTTTCAAAAGAGTCTCCCACTTCCCCTTCAGAAACAAGTTGCATTATCAAGAAAACACAACTGGGTAGGTTTATTCATCTCAGTAGAATCAGGTAATGATAATTGAGATAGTTGGATTAACTAAAACTTTAACAAAGTTCTTTAACAAAGAATTAAAATTCAAAATATGCACTGTTCCTTCTTATGAGTAGAATTTGCTGTCTGTTTTTCTCCCAGTAGGTTTTCATTCTTCTAATGATTTTACCCTAGATATGTCCTTCACCCCCCTCCCACAGCACTCTATCAAAAATGTTTTTCTTCCACTTACATCCATTCCCTGGCACCTCCTAAGTTATGGGATAAAATGCAAGTTCCCTCTCATGGTAGACAAGACAGTCTATGAATGGGCCCCATCTACCTTTCCAGGCTGGCCTCACAGTGTGCACTGAAAAGCAGTATTCTCTTTCCTAGATCCTGGCCATGGTTGATCCCCACACCTCCTGCCTGGGGTGCCATTCCTTGACCTCAGCCTTCCGTGTCTTTGCTGACTTCTTCTCATCCCTCAAATTCAACTCAGGGCCTCCCTGACCCTTTCCATACTCCGCTAGGTATCCCTGTGGTATGTTCTCATAAAACCCCATCTATATACGCCACTATACCCATGAAAGCTTACCTAAAAATTACCTAAATTTACCTGAAGGACAGGCTTCATGAAATTAGCACGGTTACCTTATTGATAAATGGAGAAATGGGGAAGGGAAACAGACTAATGAGAATCCATTTAGTGTCATGAGCCCATAAGCATGTCACATTGTTTGAGGAATTCCCTCTGATCTCTGGCTGTGAATCAAGGCCCCTTAGTGTTGACCCCTTCGTGGCTACAGAGTGTAGAGTGCAGGAGCATGGTTAAAGCCCAGCACTGTCACTCACAGTCAGATTTGGGCACACCAAACTTTGAGGCTATTTATAAAGTAGGATAATGATATTAATGTACCTATCACATATAAATGTTAAAGTCAGGTATGAAAAAGAACATTGAATACCCTACAGTATGATTCAAATAAAGACCATTAGCTATAAAGGAGAAAATACACGGCAAGTAGTGAAAATTCAGTAAATGAATAGATATGTTACTTATTCAGGGTATGAAATATTAAAGAAACTACTAAAACAATTTTGATGTTTTTAGAATATCTAAAAAATTAATATTTTACAATGGGCTAGATTACTATTGTTGCTTTTACAGAAAAAATAATTGGTGTCTCAAACTGAATTCTAAGTGCTATGCTGCCTTTTTGAGTGCAGCTGATTTGCCATGCATCTGATGGGCAGCATAAGGATTTCTAGTACTCTGCAGGTAGGTGAATCAGGTTCTGGGTTTTTTGAAATATTTCATCTCCTCATGTATTGGTAAGTTTAATTTTTTCTCTTCCCAGTGCAGGTTGCAACAACATGGTGAGATTATTAAAGTATTTTCAAGATTTTCACTAGGATTACAATGGTTCTTTAGTTTAATGTTGTACAAACTTACATCATACAATATTGATTTTTTTTCTTCCAGGTACCTGCTATGTAATTATTTCCAAGTGGTTTGAATTTATTGTTACTCTGCTTTTGTTTTTAAATTCCAGTTTAACTGCATTATGGGCAAGCATGTCCTTTAGGACTTAGACTTGTGTGTTTTGAAATTATTTTTGTTATCTAATACATGACTTTTTTTTAAAACTACTTCATGAATGTCTTTTAAAAGAATATATTCTTTTTGTTGGGTAACAGTTCTGTGTGTGATAATTACCTAATTATATTTTTATAGGCTTATATTTTTGTTTTCATCATAATTTCAGAAATGTTAAATTATTCTAATATGATTATAGACACATACACTGCTTCTTCCATTTTCGACAGTTTTTTAAATTTATTAGTTTTTTACAGCTATGTTGATAAAGGCCAATCTATCTTTGCTATAGATGATAACTTTTCTCAACATGATATAAATCTTTTTATCTTATTCAGTACTTTTCACTTTGATTTTTAGTTTGTCTATTATATGCCCCTGCCCATTTGATTTTTTTATTAGCATTTGTCTACTTTTTCTGTTTCAACCATTTTGTACTTTGATATATTTGTCTGATATAGACAGCATATAGCACAGTGCAAGTCACTAAGAATATATTACTAAATTAAAACTAATAATCCCTTCCCTATAATACATTCTTGTGGAGCAGGGTGACACAGACACCCTGAACAAGAAAGAATAGAATAATTACATACTTTGATAAGCTTTTTGAAGAAAACAATGGGGACCCAAATGGAGGTCAAGCTAAATAAGGTAATCAGAGATGTGTTGTCTTTTATCTTACCTTTAGGTCCTTATTCCTGCCATCTTTTCATTTTTTCTGTTTAAACATAATTTAATGTTTAGTTTTCTTTTCCCTCTCTTATTTTTTATTACTGATAGAGGTTATTTTCCCTTCTGTTAATTTGCGGTTACACATCTTAATTTTTTTAAAGATTTAATTATTTATTTTGGGGAGAGAGAGAGAGAGAGCATGAGTGAATGGGAGCAGGGGCAGAGGAAGAGACAGAGAGAGAGGGAGAGAATCCAGAAGCCGACTCCCTGCTGAGCCCAGAGCCCAACGAGGGACTTAATCCCAGGACTTGGAGATCAAGACCTGAGCAGAAAGCAAGAGTCAGCCACTTAACCAACTGAGCCACCCAGGCACCCTGTTACACATCTTACTTACACATCCATTTAAATGTATAATGTTTGAGTTAGTACCCAGAGTTAATCAGTATTTACCCCAAACAGGAAAAGGACCTAAGACTCTCATCCTTTCTACCTGCTTTTACCCTGAGCACATGACTATTACCATCCATTTTGTGTTCCCCTGAGATTTTAGTTTCATATATTTAGTACTTTTTGCATTATATATTAATAACTGTTTGGACTAATTACCACATTGTGCTCGGTTTGGGTTTGATTGGTTGTGTCTGATTGTGTGTGTTCCAATTTTATGTCTACATATTTTTCTTTTTAGAATCTATTTTTTATTCACTGGAGTATATACTCAAGCAAATCTTTCAGAGAGGGCTTATGAGCAGAAATTAAAGATTATGTTGTGACAATTTGACACATTTGGATATTTCAGATACTCTAGAAAGTTTTATTTCATTGAGTCATATTCTCAGGACAAAATTTCTCACTTTGGTAATTACTAAATTTTTAAAAGACCTACAGAGGAGAGTATTTTTTAAGTATGGATATAGTTTAATTTTGGTTGCTATTCAGCAAATAGTTGGAAACGGTAGGAAGTTGTCACTGATGAATTGATTGTAGAAAGAGTTCAAAGGAGTAGGACATTGACTTCATCATATAGGAATGATTGTTGCTTTGATAGATTCTCCAGTTATGCAGTCAATACCTTGAAGATATTGCTGATGATTCCCTAAAATTGGCAATTTCAAAGATTCCATGCCATAGTTTATCACCTATTTTTTCCTTACTAAAGCAAAGCTACAGGTATATGAGTTGTGATGGAATTAGCCTTCCATGTGGGTTACCTATTTGAATCTATCCATCTGACCCATCTGGCCTTGTCACTTTTCGTCATGGGAGCTATTTCGACCACATTATACAAAAAGCTCATGACAGCTGCAAAGTTTATATCTAAATTGGCTCACGTTCCTTTTTAACAGTTTGTAGAATAAGTCTTCTACTTTCCATAACCTAATGTTGCCAAAAGAGGTTACTTTCTAAAATAATTTCAAAATTCAGCAATTGGTGAATACATCTGTTCATTTGTGAAATGCAAAATTCCATCCAATGTAACCATGTATTTAGCCATATTTATTGAAGAAACACTCTGTGTAGAGTAACATTCTGATCAGACTGCTACTGATCAGACATAGTCTGCATCACAGTTACTACTAAGTAAATTTATGGGCAACATCTACCTTTGCATATGTATTTTTTAGCAATGCAATAATGCCATATTTTTATGGTGTAAATAATGACTAAAATTACAAGAGGAATCACTTTCAATCCAAGTATATTTTTATTTTCAATATATACACTGCATGAGCTTTTACCTAAAATTATAAAGTTACTTCAGTTATTTAACAGAAAGCAATTTGTTTAGGAATCTTTATCATATCAACTGTAAAGAAGTGTCGTTGGATAAGAAATATGACTTTGGTTTCCACTGATATGTTGTTTTGGAACACGAGAATCAGACCTAATTTTTTTCCTTTACCATCAAGGTATAATAAAAATAAATATGTCACCTGATCAATGAGCCTAGTGTTAGATAGATAACACACAAAACTTTCCTACAAATGAATATACTTACTAATGGTCGGAGGCATATATAATTCTCCAGAACATTTAAAATTAGCATTTTAGTAATGTTATTTGAAGGATAACTATAATGCCAAAAATGATCATGTATTAACAGTCAATTTAACTGATTTGGTATAGCAGTTTAAACATATATATTTTTTATTTTTTTTTAAGATTTTATTTATTTATTTGAGAGAGAGAAAGAGAGAGAGATCACAAGTAGGCAGAGAGGCAGGCAGAGAGAGAGGGGGAAGCAGGCTCCCCGCTGGGGGAGCCTGATGCAGGGCTCCATCCCAGAACCCTGAGATCATGACCTGAGCTGAAGGCAGAGGCTTTAACCCACTGCGCCACACAGGTGCCCGCCTTTCTTTCTTTCTTTCTTTCTTTCTTTCTTTCTTTCTTTCTTTCTTTCTTTCTTTCTTTCTTTCTCTCTCTCTCTCTCTTTCTCTCTTTCTCTCTTTCTCTCTTTCTCTCTTTCTCTCTCTCTCTCTCTCTCTCTCTTTCTTATTTATTTATTTATTTATTATTTATTTATTTGTTTGTTTTAGTTTTTGAGAGCATGTGCACTAGCACACCCAGAAGTGGGGGTTGGGGGAAGAGGGGCAGAGGGGGAGACAGAATCTTAAGCAGGCTCCACCGTCTGCATTCTCTCTTCCTGAGATCATGACCTGAGCCAAAATCAAAATCAGACATTAACCACTTAACCGACAGAGCCACCCAGGCACCCATAAACCTATTTTAAAGCAATAAATTTACATATGCATATAGTAATTGGGAATTTTTTTCTTATTAATTTAATTATAATATTTAATGATATTGCTAGCTCAGATTTCCATGAACATTTATTGACGGCCTGTGGTGTTCAAAAACATCAATTACTTTTTTAAAGAAATTTAAGAAAGGCTTTAAAAGACTATACTTAGGAAGAAATGTTTACTCAATGTTAGAATCTTTTAAAAAGTCTTAATTTAGATCTAAGAAACAAGTAGCACCTTTAGCTTGCTGGTAAGATGTGGTCTATGGCGTGTTTCTTCTAATTACTCTCTCTATATTTCCATTGCAAGTTAAGAGTTTCTAACAGCATCTTTCTTCTTGCCTACTGGAAGGGAAAGCCTATAATTTATATAATTGGATACAGTTTAAGCAGGATGAATTTTAAGTTTTGGATAATCCTTTTTAATCCGGTATTCTGAATTCTTAAAGAACTCTAATGGGAAATAAGTAGAATTTTAGTGGACTTTGGTGACAGAAGAATTTTTATTGAGGACACCACACAAAAGGATGAATCATGGAGGGGGCACCTGGTTGGCTCAGTTGGTTAAGCGACTGCCTTCAGCTCAGGTCATGATCCCGGAATCCCGGGATCAAGTCCCATGTAAGGCTCCCAGCTCCATGAGGAGTCTACTTCTTCCTCTGACCTTCTTCTCTCTCTCTCTGTCTCTCTCTGTCTCCAATAAATAAAAATAAAATCTTTGAAAAAAAATGAATCATGGGGAAAGCAGTGTCCAGATTCCAGCTGAGTTACTAATCTCAGGTGCTCAAAGATCCATTTGAAATATAAGACTTAGAGATCCCCCACCCAGATTTTAGGGATGAAGCCTTTGGGCCCATCTGTGTTTGGTAGTAGTTTACTTGTGATCCAGGCTGATCATCATCACATCACAAACCTGCACTTGCTCAGAAGCCAGTGCAGATCCTATAAACATGAATTGACTCTACTGACTTTTATTCCATTTGATATCAGTGCATTATTAAATGCATGTACTTCTGAGAATAACTTATTACAGAATAACCAAATCTTACATCTTAAATTTTCCAGAATTTCTTTCACATCACTTAGCTAATTTGCTTTTCATAATAATGTGGCCACTAATTTCTCACATAATGTAATCACAGAACAGACAATGTGATTTTCACTTTGCAGACAAATAAACTGAGACTCGGCATCCCTTATTAGTTAGCAGCACAGACACCAAGTTTCTGGATTTTCTGACCCTATTCATCCCACTTCTCTCTCTACTATAATACATGCTTCTCTAAAACTGATTGTGAAAAATGTGTGAAATGAAATTTGAATGAAGTCAGAAGGGGAGACTTGATAGCAGCTGCTGTGGGTACCTAAATCTGTTACTTAGCTGGTTTATGATTCCAGTGAAAAATGGAGCCATAATGTTGTTTAGAAAGATTCAGCAAGCATTTTGGTCAGTGTACTTTATTAAAAACCCTTCTGGGGGGACTCCTGGGTAGCTCTTTTATTTTAGCATCCAACTCTTGATCTCAGCTCAGGTCTTGATGTCAGAATTGTGAGTTCAAGCTCCACATTTTGCTCCATGGTGGATGTGGAGCCTACTTAAAACAAAAAAACAAAAGCAAAAACCCTTCTGTTCACAAAAAGAAATGAAGGTATTCAAATTGGCAAAGAAGTCGTCAAACTCTCTCTCTTCACAGACGACATGATACTTTATGTGGAAAACCCAAAAGACTCCACCCCCGAACTACTAGAACTCATACAGCAATTCAATAATGTGGCAGGATACAAAATCATTGCACAGAAATCAGTTGCTTTCTTATACACTAACAATGAAACTGTAGAAAGGGAAATTAAAGAATAGGTTTCATTTACAATAGCACCAAAAACCATAAGATACTTTGGAATAAACCTAACCAAAAAGGTGAAGGATCTATACTTGAGGAACTACAGAACACTCATGAAAGAAATTGAAGAAGGCATAAAAAGATGGAAAAACATGCCATACTCCTGGATCAGAAGAATAAACATTCTTAAAATGTCCATGCTGCAAAATCTATACTTTCAACCATCCCGATCAAAATACCATTGGCTTTTTTCAAAGTGCTGGAACAAACAATCCTAAAATTTGTATGGAACCAGAAAAGACCCCAAAATCACCAAGGAAATGTTGAAAAAGATAAAGCTGGGGGCATCACGTTGCCTGAATTCAAGCTATTTTACAAAGCTGTGATCACCAAGACAGCATGGTACTGGCACAAAAACAGACACATAGACCAA
>JAQQSY010003918.1:0-12648 GCA_028646535.1 Procyon lotor
GTAGTGAAGACTGCAGACTCTACACCTGGCCTTGTCAGAGTGCAGCTCTGACTCTGGAGAGCTATGCTGGGCCTGGGACTCTGTATTGCTCGCCAGCTCCGAGGTGCTGCCACTGCCCTTGGTTAGGAACCACAGGAGTTACCCAACTCCCCTAAAGGGGAGACCTTGTATTCAGGACTGGCTACACAGTTTACAGGGTCCAATACAAAGTGAAAAGGGAGGCTTCTGTTTCAAAAATGAAGAATTTCAAGGCCTCAGTAGCAGACTGTTAAAACAATCGTGGGGCCCCGTTCCCCTGTCTGAGCCTTACAGGGCTGTAGAGAGGATTAAAGGTTAGGCTATAAAGCACTTAGATATCACTCCGGTGGTAAATCGTTGATAAGGTTAGTGATCACTCTTGCTCAGCTCCCGACAGCCTCTCCCTGAACACATGGGCGGTCAGACCTACAGGGGAGGAAACTGAGCTTCCCAGGAAGAGTTCAGAGAATAAACGATGGGTCAGTGGGACAACTTCTTGAGGTTGCACTCAGGCCTCCAGACATCTAGGCCGGGGCTCTGCCTTCTGGGCTGTCTTCTCAACGTGTGCGTGTGATGGAGTTGGGCAGGGAGCTGGTAGGGAAGTAACATCGCATCGCTCAGAAATGCTGAGGGGTGGTGGGCACTGGGTGTTACGTGCCACTGACGAATTACTGAACTCTACATCTGAAACTGATGATGTCCAATATGTTGGCTACATTTTTTAAAAAAGTGCTGGGCGGGGGGGTCGAGACTGGATGGGTGCGGGGTGGCCCTGAATAAACACAGTCCAAACCATGAGATCTGCCACCTATTGGGCTTCTGGGCCGCGTGTTCTGAGCCCATTGGTAAAAGCCTAGAATGATGAAGGAACAGCACAGGTGCCCTCAGCCATTGCCTCGGAAACAGATCCAGTTGCTTCTTGGTCTGCTTTTAGTCTCCGTCTCCTCCCTTATTGCCACTTATGGCTGTCAGGGGGCCCGTCTCCAGCAGCTACTCCATAAATGGCTTACAATCTGGTGAAGCTTATTTGTCACCAATAAGACAAGGGTCTCTAGAAAGAGAAGGCATAGCGTGGCTTACCCCAACTTATAATGGGAAGTGAAAAGCTGGTCCGGTTCTCAGAACAACCTCAGAAATCCACTGCCAATCTTCTTGTCTTCATAGTGAGGAATAAAATAGTAATAATGGCAATAATTCTTAAAACCTGCAATTTTTCTGTTATCGATTTCCTGTTTGTTACAGGGATAACTCATTTGTCCAGAATTCATTATCTGGCAACCCACTCATGCAAATCATGGCTACCTCTTCCTTCCCTCTCTCCCTCTTACCCCGGGGTCTCACAATTGGCTTAGGAAGGAAGCCATGGGTGAGACTCAGGGTGTCTGCCCATTCAGGTAGCCCCAAGGACTGAGCAAGACCACTGTCCTCTCAGAACGGCCCTTCCCACTTCCCTCTCCAGCAGGATCCTGCTGCTCTCCCAGACCCATCTCTGTGGCCTCTGTTCTGCAGCTCCCTCCAGCTGCCCCTGGAGTTGGGGCTCAGCCCTGTGTGTCACCGCAGCTTAGTAGAAATACTAAGAGTGAGAGTTGCCCTATTTGGGTACTGAGCTAAGTCCTCCATTAATCCCAATGGCCTCCTGAGGAGGTGCTGTTATTCCTTGCATTTGCAGGTGATGAAACCTAAGTAACTTGCCAAAGCTGCACAGGCTGACTTCAGATTTGGTCTTGTAACTTCAGAGGTTTGTTGAATATACACACCGTATCTTATAAGTAGGCTAGAGGCGCGGGGCCCTGGTGACTTCTGAATGAAATGAATGAGTGAGTGAATGAATGAACAAGGGCAGGCATGTCTGCAGCATGTTTCCAGGGCTGAAATGCTCAGCAGTGCCCCGGGTGTTTCTCATGGTGGCTATGGCCTGGTCAGGACATTTCTGACTCTGGGAAGTGGAGTTGGCTAGGAAGTCTGTCACCTATGATGCCAAGGTCTCTGGAAAATAGGCCTAGTGGAAAACAGCACATATGTCCCTCATGACTAGGAACTACTCAAGAGAATGCCGTATTTGTGAGGGAGAAACACAGAGGCCCTCAGGGAGGGCAGACCTAGTGTAGGTGACCCGCGTGAGTCAGGCCAGGCTCCGGAACAACCCTCCTCATGTGTCTTTAATAAAGCAAACTTCTTGAGGAGCCCATTTGTTTTATCTACCAAGTCCTTGTCTTAGTCCTTGAATCAAGGTAGCAATGAGAGCTGCAGGGCCCTCTGCACCCTTGGGTCTTGTAGCTCTGTTTTCTTCCCCTTCTGCCTTCGACCTCCTGGGGTTCTGCATCAGGGCTGGATTCCAGGGTGGTGGGGCTCCTCCCTGCCCCCAGCCTTGTGTCTCACAGGGAAGGCAAAGTCGAGACCTCTGTGGTGGGCTTTCATTCTGTGACTTGACTTACTAGGTCCGTCCCTGCAAGTGGTGAGTGTTGAGATCATCCAGAAGGTCTAAAGACTGGATCTGTGGCCTGTCCACTACCCATATGTGTGTGTGTGTGTGTGTGTGTGTGTGTGCATACACCTACGTGCACTCGTGTGTGCCAACCTCCCACTGATTCTCTAACTGCCAGTTTGTCCCAGTGTCTTGGTCCGGGAGTGAGATGACAAAATACGTAGCCCACCTATTTACATGTGGCTCCTTTCTCTAAGCCAGCGTTGTCCAATAGAATGTTCTTTGCTGATGGAAATGTTCTGAATCTGCTCGGTCCAACACTACAAAAGGCTATTGAGGGCACCTGGGTGGCTCAGTTGGTTAAGCGACTGCCTTCGGCTCAGGTCATGATCCTGGAGTCCCAGGATCGAGTCCCACATCGGGCTCCCATCTCCATGGGGAGTCTGCTTCTCCCTCTGACCTTCTCCCTTCTCATGCTCTCTATCACTCTCTCTCTCTCTCTCTCTCTCTCTCTCAGATAAATAAATAAAATCTTAAAAAAAAAAAGGCTATTGAGCACTTAAAATCTGGCTAGTGTGAGGAACTGAATTTAAATTTTGTCATTTTAAAGAGAACTCATACAGCCACATGAGACTAGTGGCCAGCAAATTGGACAACACTGATCTAGACCTGCAGGTATCATCGTGCTTTCCACTAAAAACTCAGGACCCAGGGCCTGATAGGTGCAAGTGGCTGTGTAGGGCAAACTATTTGGAATTGGGACTGGACTGATCTATGCTTGAGCCCAGATTTAAAACCTCGTCTCTGTCCCCCTTGTATACATTTTTTTTCAAAGACTTTATTTATTTATTTATTTTTTTAAGATTTTATTTATTTGACAGAGAGAAACACAGCGAGAGAGGGAACACAAGCAGAGGGGATGGTAGCGGGAGAAGCAGGCTTCCTGCCAAGCAGGGAGCCCGATGCGGGGCTCGATCCCAGGACCCTGGGATCATGACCTGAGCTGAAGGCAGATGCTTAATGACTGAGCCACTCAGGCGCCCCTCAAAGACTTTATTTGAGAGAGAGAGAGAGCATGAGAGGGGAGAAGGTCAGAGGGAGAAGCAGACTCCCATGGAGCAGGGAGCCCAATGTGGGACTCGATCCTAGGACTCTGGGATCATGACCTGAGCTGAAGGCAGTTGCCCAACCAACTGAGCCACCCAGGCGCCCCTACATTCCTATTTCTAATCCTCACAGCAACTCTGTGAAGGAGATCATCTTCCCCTACTTTTGCAGATGAGGCAATTAAGGCCCAGTGAGATAAGTGACAACCTGAGGCCATGCAGTGCCCTAGGGATCAGCCTCTTCCCCAGAGCTGTATGGCTCCCAAGCAAGCCTCTTCCCACTGCCTCTCTGGAGGCCCTTTGAAGTCAGCTCATCAGAGGGTTGCCCAGCCCTTCCACAAAGCCCTGGGCACCACTGCCTCCCTCTGTGAGAAACTGGGGTAGGGGAGACTTCTGAGTTCAGCTGCCAGGGGAAGTTTCGGGTGTATCCAGGAAAGCCGGGGAGTGGCTGGCGCAACCCTAGGGGACTGACCTGCAGCCCAGCTTCCAGAGGTCTCATGGAGGAGGCCAGGAGACTGCTGGGTGGGACATGTGATATCCAGGGCCTTCCTCCTGCCTGAACTTCTTTGCTTGCTGTCTGCATTCTAGCAAGGGTTCTCTCTCTCTCTGTCTCTGAATAAAATATCGGAGAGATTCTTTGATAGCTTGGTTTACGGGGAGGAAAGGGAGGTTTTGATGGAGAGGAGAGCCACTTAAAAGGTAGGGTAGAGAGAAGGGCAGCCCTGGTGGAACCCCAGCACAGGCAAATGTTAGTCAAAGAGCCTTGAAGACGCAGGGTTCCAGGGTGGGAGCAGACGTAGTGGGGGATCCGTGAAGAAGCAGGGGAGAGGCCAGATTTGGGGGAGGCGCTGAAGGCAAACCTTCAACCCACTTAAACTCAGTCTGTGCTCTCAGGACTCTCAAGCCAGCTTGCTTCCCTCCTGTCCCAGGGCCTTTGCAAGCACAGTTCCCTGCCCACCAGCCCTCACTAGCTTCTCTCTGGTGCACCCCTCCTCTTCCTTCAGCTCCCACTTTCTTTCTTTTTTTCTTTTTTTCTTCTTCAAGATTTTGTTTATCTATTTGACACAGAGAGAGAAAGCGCTCAGAAGCAGGGGGAGAGGTACAGGGAGAGGGAGAAGCAGGCTCCCAACTGAGCAGGGAGCCCAATGCAGGGCTCAACCCCAGGACCCTGGGATCATGACCCGAGCCGAAGGCAGAGGCTTTAACCCACTGAGCCACCCAGGTGCCCCCAGCTCCCAGTTTGAAGATCACTTTCTCAAGGATGTTTTCTGGCTCCCAGGCTTCATATCCTATGTCTTGTGTTTCGTGTTCTCACTGCATCCTCTTCTCTCCTCCACGTGCTTAGCTCAGCTTCTGATTATTTATTTGTTAGGATTACTATTTGATTAATGCCTTAGTCCCTCTTTGGATTCTAAGCTTCCTGAGAACTGGGACTGTGTGCAGTTTTGTTGATGTTAGCCACGGCGAGTGCCACACCGTAAATATGGGCTGAATCTATCCGATGAAGGAAGGCAAAGTGGGTCCGCCACCGTGGGGTTTTATGCCCCTTTCCACAAAGACGTTGAGTCTGCCCCAACTGACCACCAGGAAGTGATGAGTCTGTCCCTAAGTCACCCTTAACTCCTCTCATACATGAAAGAAAATCAGTCACAATGCTTTGGGCTGGAAGTAACCCAAAAGTCCACCAACAGGGGCTTAAACCCCAGGGAGATGCTTTTATCTACTTCACAAGAAGTCTGGAGGTAGGTGATCCCAGAGTTCACTCAGTGGCTCAGTGCTGCCATCCAAAGCCAGGCTTCCCCCATCTTTCTGCCCTGTCATCATCAATGCATTTGTCACCACCACAACGAAAATCACATTCTCTCAAAACAGTGTCCCCAGCAGGAAGGAAAGGGACAAAAAGGGACTGTGAGGGTATTTGTTTGCAAGATAGAATTTAAAAAATTAAAGTGGCCATCTGTATGAGCCACTAGGGTAGTGCTTACAACATGGTTTTGTAGTTAGTTCTTCATCTAGGAATCCCCCTCCCCAGTAACTTCCCCAACCAGCATTTTGCTAACAGAGGCTCTTTGGAGAATGTCCTCCACCAGCCCCCAGCACAGTTGGGGCAGCCACGGTGCTTGCGGAAGCGGGGAGGCCTGAAGGTGGCCAAGAGTGAGAGGTGGGGAGGGGCCGAGGTGAGGGAGGGTACTTCGTCCATTGCCAGAACTGGGGAACTCGGAGGGAAAGTGGACATCACGGTGCTCATAGCACAGGAAACAGGAAGTGGTAAATCTCAGAGGGGAAGGGAGAGAATTGTGGCAAATGTTGGCACAGTTGGTAAGGAGCTGTAAAAAAAAGGGAAGGGTGTGGACCCAGGTTTTTGTGCCAACACAGCTTCCTGTAGACCCCAAGGTTTCCTTCTCAGGGTGTTCTTTCTTTCCAGAAAGGGCAACTGTGTGCCGTCACTCTCCTCAGAAGCATCCAAGTGCAAATGAATCCTTGGTGAGTATTTCTGATGGTTCCTGCAGTCACTGGAAGAATTAAAGTCTTTTCTTTTTTTTTTTTTTTAATATTTTATTTATTTATTTGACAGAGATCACAAGTAGACAGAGGGGCAGGCAGAGAGAGAGAGAGGGAGGCAGGCTCCCCGCTGAGCAGAGAGCCCGAAGTGGGGCTCAATCCCAGGACCCTGAGATCATGACCTGAGCCGAAGGCAGAGGCTTTAACCCACTGAGCCACCCAGGCGCCCCGTGGAGGAATTAAAGTCTTAATTAGCTCCTCTCTATTCTCACCTATTATGGTCCTACGGAATTGAACACCAATAGTCGGCCCGGGAGAGAAGCTGAAATATTGGGTTAAGAGAGAAGGGAGTGGAACCAAACCCCCTCTTCTCCTTCATGTCCATTCTCAGAGTCTGGCGTTCTCTCTTTCTTGAGTCAGGACGTGCCTCAGGAGGGCGCCTGCTGAGGCTTCCACGAGGGGTAAAGCTGACAGAATTGGGTTGGCTCTTGGGGGCCATGGGATCAGAAAGAGGTGCTGTCCGTTGTGATCCCACCGCATGCCTGGAAGTCGGTCCCCCACTGTCCTGACTCAGCTCTTGTCCATCAGAGAAGGCCCAGCCCCCCTCCACTTCATCCTCCCCTCTCACTTTCTCAGTTCTTCCCAAGCCCCATTTGGAAAGCAAGGACGTTATCCCAAGAGGCTCAACTGCTTTGTCTTGCCTGGGGAAACAAAGTTTAATACTGCAAATGAAACCATTTTAATGGCTGGCTTATGCCACCCCAAATAAACCGTCTCTAAGTGGTTTCTCAACACATCAAAAACCAAAACACTCCACATCTAACATTTAAAATACTCATTATGACTCTCAGATTACTTTTTCCCGTGGAAAGATCATCAGAACATCAGTCACTAGGATATTCTCCACACAAGGGAGGCTGTTGTCGGGTCCGAGGGCATCTGGGTGAAGCTATGGAGGAGGGAAGAGGATGGCAGCCTCACCCTTCGGGTTTTCGGTGAGCTCAGCAGAGTTAGGAACCAAAGACCAGGGGCCGTGACTGTGTGACCTTCGAAAGTGTGGAACCCTCTATAACTTGCCGTGTTGGAGGTTTCATTACTCGCTGCCCCCTTCACTATAGGAACAATTGGTAGGCCTCTCAAATGGCCAAATGGGACTAATATCCTTAGCAGCAGACAAAGGACAGATGATGTGCTGGTTTGGGGAAGGGAGTGGCGGTGGCTAGTCTGGTTTTAGGAGGAACTAAAAGTCTAAGGACTCCTAGGCTTGTAGCTGGGGAGCAAGTGCAGCTCAGAGCAGTTCTAGGCCTGAGGCGTGTCCAGGGAGCCAGCCCACCGTGTGAAGACGGGAGGGTATACGCGAGCCTGGTGGAAGGGGCTGTCGTTTTCCCAGTCGCACGTTAAAGAGAGGACCCAAGGCCCTGGAGGAGTCAGAGCTCCCTGGTCCTTCCTTACTTCAGGCTCTGGGACCCTCTCCTAAAAGGAGAAATTAGACGAGTCAAGGGAAACTGAAGTGTGGGGTGTTGGAGGCGGCAGGGGAGGGGTTGGAGTGAATATGCTTGACGTGGCTGAAGACACTGGAGGAAGAGGGAAGCCTCTTCAAGCAGAAAAGCTACACCCTCGTAATTTTGACAGTGCCTTATAACTATAAAGCACTATCCAAATGCTTTTGTGAAATCTCCTTGTCTGCCCATTTTAAGAGAACTTCTGCCCCGTGGCCACTAGGAGGCAGCCAAGCCCCATACAGTTGAGCTATCCTTGGCAAGTAGGGTCCACCAGGGGAGGAGGGTGAGAGGGACAGCCCGCACTGGCTGTGGCCATGCAAATTCTGCTGACCCAGGGACCCAGGAGCTCCAAGGCAAAGCTGAAGCAGGCCACCTTTGTCCAGGGTTTCCCTTCTTACCCTCTGTAATCCTCACATTACACCCAAAGTACACTGAGAACTTGTCTGCTACCCAGGGCCCTACCCACCTTCTGTCCCACACAGAGCTCGTGGTAGGACTGACCTGCCTCATCCAAGTTTAGTTCTTACTCCCTCAGATTCTGCTAAAATGCTGGCTCATTTGAGAAACTCATTTGCACTGCATGGCTGAAGACAATTCATTATTTAGCCCTTCCAAAGATACTCTTGAGGGGATTTGAACCCTAACAATGATAAACGTAGTTTCCTCAAGCTCCTGCATGGAGGGGCTGTAGTAACTATAAGGCACTGTATTTTTCTGGCACATTCTACCACTGTTGTGTGCAAGGGACATTTTGAATGATCTCCCTATTTCTGGGAGTCTCCAGAAGGTGTCTTACAGGAGATGCACCCATGCCCCAGACCTCCACAGTCAGCATGGGGATGCTTCCCCCTCCGCCCACCTATACACAAAGGTGCCCTGAGTACCAAGCCCCAAATGATAGCCTGTTCCCCAATATCATAAAAATATTCAGCCAGCACTTATGTCGCACTTACCATATTCCTGGCACTTTCCTAAGTCCTTATATACAGCTATTCTCCACAAGAACCCAGTAGGGGGAACTCTGAGTCTTACCCATTTCACAAATGGGGAATCTGAGGCCCAGAGAGGTTAAGTACTTTGACCAAGATCACACAGCTAGTCGGTAAGTGGAAGAGCCAACGTAATTTGACTCTGCAGCTAGGTTTTAAACCAGTGTGCACATCACCTCTTCAGAGAGCTCTAGAAACTGCATATTTAGCCTCTCACAGCCTCCTTTCTCACTGGGGGTCAGTCTGAGACTCTTGCCCTGCTCAGTGCTTCCTTTCCTTCAGACCTGTGAATTGTTTTTTCAGGTAGGCCTAAGGGTCTGGCCTTCCCTCCTTCCTTCGGTATTAGTTACCTACCAGTGTGCCCCACAGACAAGCTCCCCAAAGCTCCTCCCCACTGCTGCCCTGGGATCTAGGCCAGGAGAGAGACAGGCTTTGGTTTGCAGAAGTCAGCTGAACTTTCGGCCACCTCTCTCATCTTGCCCTGTAGGCAGCCACGTCATCTGATCATCCCAATGTTTGTTCTCATGGCAAGTGGAATTACTCCTTTAGGGTCAAAGGGATCATAGACTCCTAGAGTCAAAAGGAATATTAAGGCTCAAGACCCACTCTCTCATTTTATATAAAAGTAAGAGCCTACATGGGGCGCCTGGGTGGCTCAGTCGTTAAGTGTCTGCCTTTGGCTCGGGTCATGATCCTGGGGTCCTGGGATCAAGCCCCGCTTCGGGCTCCCTGCTTGGCAGGAGGCCTGCTTCTCCTGCTACCATTCCCTCTGCTTGTGTTCCCTCTCTCACTGTGTTTCTCTGTCAAATAAATATAATCTTTAAAAAAAAAAAATAAGAGCCTACAGAGGTGAAATACCTCACTCAAATTCACTAGGCTCAGGTAAGGTGGAAGCCAGGACTAGAAACCAGATTATTCTGTTAATAAGAACAACAGCATCTGACATCTATTAAGTGCTTACAACATGCCGTACCAGACCTACCTATGCATTATTTCATTTAACCCAACATTCCTATAACCTGGCTCTGTCCTGTACTTTACAAATAAGAAACCAATTCTGAGAGACTAAGGAACTTGCTTAAAAAAATCACATGGTTGGTAAGCTACAGGGCTGGAATTGAACCCAGGTCTCTTTGACTCTAAAGTTGCTGTTCTGAACTATGACCATCAGTCGGAATCACAAGCATCCTCATGGAACTCTTGCAAGGCGAGAGCAAGCGTGAGGTCTTGGTTGGAGCCAAGGCTCAGCTACAACAGCGCATGGGGCAGACTCCAATCCTACACGTCAGTCCAAGTATAGGTGTCCTATGGTGTGGTGTCCTATGCACCACAAAACCACATACCTTGGATGACAGGGATCCAATCCAGAGCTGCCTGGGACAGAATGCGAATCCTATGTACAATTTGGATTCATCTACATGAGAATTGGAGCAGGTTATGGAGACTAAATCAGGGCACAGGGAGAGGAAAGCCACTGTGTGTGAGGAAGGTTCCTGGCCTGGTGGCCCTGGGTCAGGTGAAAGCGTGTCCCGGGCCCATGGCTCGCGGCCAGATGGGAATGTCCTAGTGCTCCAAAGGAGAGGGCTCTAGGGCCGAGCCTTCCCGTGGAGGGGCTCAGGTGACTTTGCTATCAGCCCTCCACTCCACAGAGGGAGGAAAGGAGGGCTTTCTCTGTTGACAGGGAGGAGACACAAGTGGGGTATCAGGTTGACCAGTTAGTGTCGATGATGTCAAGGGCATAGAGTGCTGGAGAAGGCCAGTGGTGACCAGAGTCTTGGCTGTGAGTGGCTGGTGCCAGTGTCAGACATGGCAAGGGGAAGGACCGAGATGCGACCTCGAGACCTCAGAGGGCCTTTTTGTCACCTGCTGGGTGGGGGTGGGGCAGAGCGCTTCACTGAGTGGACCACAAGGCTCAGCTTCCCATTCAGATCCCTTGGGGACTCCAATCTAAGCTGCCACTTTTTGTCCTGCCTCTTGATATAAGAGCATTAAAACCTCAAATAGCTCTGGGAAAATGTCTTCCCAAATACGTCTTTGTCTACACACAAACGAAATTTTCTTTAACATATTATTTTCAATACTACATGGAACAAAAGGGGATACAGTAGGAAGTAAATTTCCCTCCTACCCTTTCACCCTATTCCTCCCACTTCACAGGCAACCACTATTGATTGGTAACATCCGCCCAACGCTTTACTATTTTAGCAATAATTTCCCAGAAATCATCTCAACAGATCCCAGGAACAGCTTCCTAAAATATTTTAGGCACAAGTTTTTCTTTTCTCCCTTTACAGGTTGGGTGTCCAGCTCAAAGAGATTATGACTTGCTCAGAGCTCTGCTTCTAGTAAATGGCAGAGCCAAGATTAAGCCCCTGGTGGTCTGAGCCCACCTTCCCAACCCTTCGAATTGCACCACGCTACCTCTCTTAACAAAGGAGTCCTGAGTTTTTAGAACTTGGAAAATGCCGTGAATAGTTTGCCTTCTACAGAAAGAGACTTGTAGTCGGTTAGGAAACAGGAAAAACCTCATCATTTCATAAGTATTTACATTCCAGAGTGGACTGTTCATTCTCTGCCTTGGGGCAGGTTGACAAAGACACTTCTCTGTGTTTTAGATAATCCTACAATTAAAAGCATTGAGGATGCTTTCTGGCGAGAGCGAGGGTCCTCTGTGGATTGGTTTCCTAGGGCCGCCATAACAAAGTACCACAAACTGAGTGTCTGAAGTCAACAGAAACATATTCTCTGCATTCTGGAGGCTAGAAGTCTGAAACCCAGGTACTGGCAGTTGGTGTTGGTTCCTTCTGGAGTCTCTGAGGGAGAATCTGTTCTAGGTCTCTCCTGGCTTCTGGTGGTTGTCAGGTATCTTTGGAATTCCTTGGTCTCTAGATGCATCACTCAGATTTCTGCCCGTTATCTCATGGCATGGCCTTCTCGTGTGTGTGTGTGTGTGTGTGTGTGTGTGTGTGTGTGTGTGTTTGCCGTGTCTCTGTTCTCCCTTCTACAAAGACACCAGTCATGGGATTTGGGGTCCTCTGTAATCCAGGCATGACCTCATCTTAACTAACTATATCCACAATGATCCTATTTCTAGGTAAGCCCCCATTCTGAGGTCCTGGGTGGGCACAAGTTTTGAGAGGATGCTTATTCAACCCAGTGCACTGTATCTTCCTGTTGTTTTCAACAAACAGAGTTGGTACATTCAGAATAGGCCAAGTCCTCCTTAGTTAGCTATGTCCTAACACAGGAAGGTAGAGCCAGAGCGATTCTGCCCATCTTATAGACAGGGAAAAGAAAGGGGAGAAAGACAAGTGGACGAACTCTCAGAGCAGTTTACAGACTACTGCTGGCTGAGGCCAAGATCAAGCGTGGGCTGGGCTAGGGGTGTTGGAGGGGGGTGTTATCATTTTATCTACAAGGCTCTTGGGTCAAAAATGCTTGTTTTAGTGAGCATGAGAACTGAGAGTAGGAATGGCGTGGAGAGTGGAAAGAAGAAAGGAGAGAGCTGGCTTAGTCACAAGAATAATCTCCCCCCCAAAAGTAATTAGTTGGGACCAAGTCCTAAGGCAGACAAAGAGGAGATAACAGCTAATCGAAACTTAACACACATTGTAGGTGCCTTTTCTGCATTGAAAAAAAAGAACAAAAAATAGTTTGGCAATTCATTGAACTTGGAATAAATGATTTTTTTTCAAAGAAAATTTTAAAGTGAGAATAATAAAGGAAAATAGGAATGAAGAGCTATACCTTGATCTTGATTAAGAAATCTAAATAAAGTTTAGAATAGAATATAAATTAAAGACACAATGAGAATCACTGCTGTGTTTAACAAACAAGTAGTACAACTCATCTGGAGTACAAATGGGGGAAAATACCAAAAAAATATTTCAGGGAAGCTAAAATAACCAGACAACCCTCAGTATAATCTATCAGGGTAAAGACAAGAAAAATTGACCAGGGGAATAGAATGCAAAAACAGATCGAAGTTATTTAAAGACTTTATGTAAAATGAGTAAGCATCAACACAATGCCATAAGGAAGAGTCACTACTTAATAAATATCATCTAAATGGCGAGACACCCACATGAATCAGAATTAGCTTATAT